>VDFB02260749.1:0-64264 GCA_007258455.2 Sequoia sempervirens | reverse complement strand
TTATCATTGTAGTTTGATGATGGGCGGTTGTTTTGCGGTTCGTGATATGATGTTGATTCGATGGGTTGAGTCATAAGGGCTCTTTCGATGCTAAGCGCCTTGGAGATCAATTGATCGTATGTGGTGATACCATGAACTTTGAGATGGAACATGATAGATGACTTTCAAGGTTGGCTATGATTGTGTAGACTTGCTGTTCTTCTGGCAGGGTCCACTTGCTCCGATTGGCCTTGGATCGCCATTGTTGAAGGAATGAAGCGAAAGATTCATTCTTCCCTTGTTTTAGAGCGTATAGTTCCTCGAGACTAACATCCATTGCAATGTTACCTGTGTAGTTCTTAATGAATGCACTTGTAATCTCTTGGAATGTTCTAATTCTTGTAGGTAAGTGAGAGAACCATTCTATAGCGGGACCCGCCAAGCTTCTAGGAAATAGCCGCATTAGATATGTATCGTCATATGCGACTTCCATGCAATGAACCTGGAATTCCCTAATGTGATCTTTAGGGTTTCCTGTCCCTCGATATTTTTCAAATTTGGGGATTTCAAATCCCTTAGGGAATGGTTTCATTTCTAAGCTCCTATCAAATGGATAGGGAGACAAGTTGCTTTGCTTTTTGGTTGTTCACCCTGATTGAAGATCGAGCACTTGTTGCGAGAGCAACTTGAGTTGTGTTGTCACATCATCTTGTGGGTCAGGGGGTGGAATGAAGGTGTTTTGGGGTATCGCGATTGTGGTTTGGATAGATGGATTGGTTGGTGCATTGTTCAATGGTATCGGTATGTTGTGGAGGGTGAAGTAGGCTTCTACTTGCTTTTGGATGAACAATGCTTGTTGTTGCTCTTGTTGTTGTTGCACTAGAATTTTTGCTTGTTGTTGCACTTGTTGTTGTTCTAACAATGCTTGTTGTTTTGCTTGCTATTGCACTTGTTGTTGTTCTAACAACGCTTGTTGTTGGGCGTCCAATTCTGCTGCCTCTTGTTGCTCTTGGTATTTCTTTAGTACTTTTTGGTATGCTTGCAATTGCGCTACTTGTGCAAGAAGTTGTGCTTGTTCTTGTGCTTGTTGTGCTTGCGCTTGAGCTTGTGCTTGTGCGGCTTGTTTCCTGCAATAAATTTTGTGCTTGAGCCACCCTTTGTGCTTGCAATGCTTGCGTGGCTTAGGCAGCTTGAGCGGCTTGTTGTTGTTGTTGTTGTTGTAATAATGCTTGAGCTTGTTGTACTTGTTGCACTTGTATTGCAGCTTGTGTAGCTTTGGCAGCTTGAGCGGCTTGTTGCACGGCTTTTTGTTTCTGCACTTGTTGGTATCCTCTTTGAAAAGCGGCTTGTAATGTTGCGTCGAATTGGCTTGATGTGGTGAATGTTGGTGGTGGTGGAGGTGGTGGTGGATTTGGAATGGTGGTAGATGATGATGTTGTGTTGATTATTTGGTTGGTGGATGGTGTTGTCATGTTGATTGCATGATTGGTGGATGGTGTTGTTGATGTGGTAAGTGGCATCATTGATGTGATTGGCCCTTGAGAGACCATGCTTTGCAATGTTGTGGGGGTGTTTTATGATGTTTCCATTGCTTGTGTGTTTATCGTTTGTTGTTGTGATGTCAACAATAATCTTTGAGCATTTGGAAAAATGTTTTGATTGATGGTTGGGATGTTGTTTTGATTGATACTTGGTAAAGGGGGAAGCCCTAAACTAAGGAGTGGTGTTGATGACAATGGTGATGGTGGGAGAGGTGGAAATGTAAGGGGGGTGAATCCTTGCGAGAGTGTTGTGGTGTTAAAAATGCCCCCTGCTCCGAATATGTCTCCCTCCTCTTGTGAATTTGTGAGAAGAGGTGTTTGTGGTGCTCCGTGAAAAGATGTTGATGATAGGTCATAATGTAAAGTGAGAGGAACATTTTGTTGTAATGGATTATGGAGGATGTTTTGTTCCACTATGGTGTTTGCATCCAAGTTTTGGTTATTCACAAGGGGATGTGATTGAAGTGGATTGAGGAATGTGTTTCCCTTGTTAACGTTGGGTTGAGTTGGAGCAAATGATGTTGTGATTTGTGGGATATTTTTCGTGATGTTTTGAGATGGGGGTGTAGATGAAATGGGGATGGTGGATGAGATTGGTGGAAAAGATGTCTCTACTATAGTGGTCACATCAAAATCCGAAGGCAACTTGGCCCCTTGTTTTGCTAGTTCAAGCATGTACAACGAAGGGTTAGATCTCATCATGATGTTGATGTTCTATGGTTGTCGGGATTTTGGAGCATTTTCAGCTATTTCTTCCTGAGACATTCCAAGGTGAAGATTTTACTCCTTGATTTTATTCTTGTGGGTTTTGTGATGATGAGGGGATCAATGGATTTAGCGGTCTGCGAGATTCATTTCTGCATTTGTTTGGCTAAAAGGTCACTTGAGCCGGAGTTTCTTTGTGGGCTTCCATACTCTTCTGTATTGAGATCTCGTTTGAACCATAAAACAAGGATCCGTCTTCGATATGGAGGCCAGATCTCTTGATTCTTTGGATTAATCTCTATTTTATGTCCCAAAGTGAAAGTTTTAGGATGCTTTTTAGGATCAAATGTGATGATGATATGATGGTGATGTTTAAAGATGGATGTTATGGATGTTTTTGGCTTTTGAAAAATCTTCAATGAAATGCTAGGACTTTGGATTTTTGATTGGTTTGATTTTTGGATTTTGAGATTTTGTCCTTGATCTTGATTTGGATTTTGATTTTGATTTTGAACAAAAAGACCCTAAGATGTTTGATAATGATCTAAAGGATAGTTGTGTTCAAAGGATGATGATTTGGATATGTGTGAGGAGAAGGATGCATCTATCCACACCTACCCAAACAAGATGATTGTTTCACTAAGTATATGGAGAAGGATTCATCTACATACACTAAGTTAGACAAGATGTTTTTGATAACTTTGACTAAGCATATGCAAAAGGATGCATCTACACATTCTTAGCCAAAGGTGTTTTGATAAAAGTTTTCAAGGACTTGGTCTCAATGTTTTTGGTGTTTGCTTGATTTTGTCATAAAGCCTAGCACTTCAAGGATGATTTCAAGGTTTTTCAAAAGATGATTTGTGAGATGAATTTTGATGTTTTTGAAAGATGGATGAAAGAGGTTTGATTTGTTTTGATCCCTAGGTGAACCTAAAAAGACCACTTTGTTTTCCTAGACCTAGGTATTGAAGAGCATGCATATGCTTCCTAAAGACCTTTGTAACCAAGGATTGATTTCATTTGAAGTTTCATTTTCGGATTTCTAATCAATGATTTGTGCTTTTGGGATTTGGAGTCTTCAACACACATGAAAGTTCATTTTGCTTATCTTTGCTTAATGGATTTATTTTACCAAAAACACTCTCTTTGATTAAAGTTTCAAACTAAGATGTCCAATGTCTTAATTTCTTTAAAGGCCTAAGATATTTTATGTGGAAATTCAATGAACTCAAGGCAAGGTTTTATTGTTTGCTCAAAGAAGACAAATTGAGATGTAAATTCAAATGCTTAGGAACCTCTAAGGATGTAATCCCAAGGGCAAGCAACAACACAAGAATTTGGTCAATGATATTTGCCTCCTAAAGGGTTTGAAATTTTGAAAATCATGTTGAATGTTTTGTTTTGCAAATGTTTTTGAATACCACCTTTGTGTTTTCAAGCGAAGAGCAAGTACAAAACCCTATGGATGTGGCAAGACAATGGTACATTTGGATTCCCACTTGGACAATTCCAACTACACTTATCTCTAGCGAATGGTTAGATGCTTGACTCCACTGGCTCCCCTCCACGACACTCACTTATATGGGGCAACCAAGCATCAACACCCATGAAACTCCCATGGCATGCTTTCTATTTCTACTAGAAGACCGTGGGGGGTGTGGGGGTGGCTTGAGCAGCAGTTCTTGCACCAACAAATAGATTAAGGATTTGTAAATTCAGCACATGGAGTTCCTAGTAAAAAGGACTTTCGTTGCGTGGAGATTGACCCATTCGGCAAGAGTCCCCTTCGGATCCATGTAGCCAGACCAACAGCGTGATAATGGCGTTTAACCAATACCCACATTTATATCCGTTGGAAATACTCGCCCGGCTTTAAAATTGTGCAGGTTAGTCGTTCCTTGGGTGGTACTTACGTGACCCTCTAAGATAAACAAAAGCAAAGGCAAAGACACAATACGCTTCCGGTCATCTTTGATGGCACAAAAGAAAGAGAGATATGCAGCGAAAAATGCCCCTACTCACACTCGCCTGAATGTTCAATTTTAAACCATCCAGTGTTCAAAAACAATGAAATGTACAGGTGTTTCTCTTGCACCCTAGATGGCGGCGCAAGGGGAGAGAATGCGCGCTCAAAGACAAAATGCACGTTCCAAAGCACTTTGTTTATAGCCTTCAAAGCAATTGTGAGTTCGTTTTAAGCACCAAAATGAAGTGTGAGTTTTGATTGTTCAATTCTTAACCTCAAACAAAAGCTAGTGAGTTTGTCCTAAGATTCCTTTTAAGCCCTTTGCAATGAAAAATCAAATTGTTCTTTTTAGATCCAAATGAAAATTAGTGTTCTAAAACGAAAAGATAAACAATTTCATGAAGTAGTGTTGATCAAACACTTAAAGCGTTAAAAAACACTTTGAGTTTTCAAAAAAATTCTCCTCCTTTCATTTTCGTTTGCTAGCCTTCTCCTTCGCTTTGTACCTTTTCCTTTCGCTTTTCCTTTGTACCTATTCCATAGTGGATTTTCGAACCTACAATAATTAAAAAAAAACAAATGTCAAAAAATTAGTCACAAAAAAAAAAGTTAAATTAGGAAGCAAGATAACATAAATTGAACTAATTAATACACAAAAATTAAGCTAGGCTAAAAATCTAATTAATCTAAAAATATAAAAATCTAAAATTTAATCTAAGCTAAATCTAAAATCTAAAAATAAAATAAAATCTAAAGTTAATTAAATCTAAAATCTAATCTAATTCTACTAAAATCTAAAAGATTAATTGAAAATAAAAATCTAGTCTAAATCTAATGTAATTTAATTTAAAAACTAAAAAAAATCTAAAAGCTAATTAAAAACTTAAAATATAAGTTAATTCTAATTAAAATATAATTAAATTAAAATTTGAAATATCATAAAGAAATCTAGCCTAAATCTAATATAAGTAAAGTAAAATCTTAAAAAATCTATAAAAACTAATTGAAAGGTAAATAATCTAGGTAAATCTAATTAAAATAAAATCTAAAAAAGTATAGGAAAAGTAAAGGCTAATTTAAGTTAATCTAACTAATGAAAACCAAAATCTAAAAGAAATTACATGAAGCAAAAAAATAAAATGAAATAAAGCTAAAACAACTACGTAAGGCTAAATAAAGCCTCCTCCAAAAGCTTTTATACATCTTTAATCACAGATCTCAAGTACTCTTGAGGAGCTGATGGTCATTTAATACAAGCTGCGTAAATAATTGATGAATATCAGTCACTCAGACAAGGACCAAGTCATATAAATCGAAGGATTAAAATCAGAGACAATGGTTAAGGATAAACATTAATGTGCCCCATATTCATACGCATGAAATTGGATAAGAAAATAAGAAATTACAATCATAAAGATAGTGCAATATTAACGTCTCTGCTGACCACACACAGCTGCCTCATTTAGCAAACTAGGAAAACTGAATGTTTCTCAAGACTTGCGCCCCCTCTAAGATAACTCACGCTTGACAAGAATCTTTAAAAGGAAAACGTATTTCAGGCATTCAATAGTGATTCCCAACCACTACCCACCAACGTGCTTTCCTTTCCAATGTGCTTTCTGCTTCCCTCATAAATGTGTTTTTTTTAAAGTCTCCTCCGGATAGTCCTGCGTACCTGATTGCGCTGTAAATATTGAATCAAGAGCAACATCAAGTAGCCTGATTAATGTTTCACAGAATGCCTAGCTTATAAAGCACATCATAACATAGAATGATTACTGTCAGAGTAGCCTATCAATAAAATTTAAAAAACTCAGCCCCTTAAAAACAAAACGATATGTGAAGAGAACAATAGATATATATTAAAAAACTGTTGAGCAAATGCATTTGGCGGGCTCAAAGCCGCGCCCAACATCCTTTAACCAAAGCATGGCTTCGTGGAACTGTGTGGACATCCCTGCAAAGATGTTACAGATAGGGATATTTGTGGCAGATATTTATGCAAAATGATGAGGCAAGTATAAATTCGTTTTTTAGTGAGTACCTACCATAAATGCGTTTCAGAGTAAACCGGCATTTCTGTTTTTCTAAATGTTGATGGGTGTCAGTCAAAAATAGTAGACAGTGATTGATAGTCACCAATGATATGTAACATTAGGGATTGAGAATAAACAGCGCCATTAAAAAAACGCAATTAGATTTATTGTTCAACATAAATGGTGAAACACACCATAAGTGAACACAGCTTGCTTATCCTAGACAACTCTATTCAATTAGATTTGCATCAAATAGAGAAAGATATCCATCCGATATGCATTCAAATCCCAAGCTATATTTTCAATCAATGAAAACTAATAAACAATAATTTTTATTTTGGTTTATATGCTGGTCACTAGCTTAAAACGTATGGATTGAGCATCTGCAGGGAAATTTCAAATAAGGAATGGCACAGGTTTAAAGTTGTGAACAACTTTCAACTGTGTAATGCCCAAGGCTATAGTTAAGATTAGAACAGGTTGGAGGGGCATAGACAAGGCACGTTATATAAAGCTATTCAAAGAAATGTGATACGGATATAAAAACTTCCACGAATGCCCAGCTAATAAATAATGCACAACAAACGTAAAATCTGTGTGTAATTGTAAAGATAATCAGGTTCAGCCCTGCTTCTAGCGCCAAGATGTGAGTGTGCTTTTGAAATCTGCAAACACTAATCTCAAACAAGGGTTAGTACTTACAAATCCTTCAAGAACACTCCTATGAAATACCTTGCAAATGCTCCAAAATGCAACAAAGGATAAAAGAAAACCACAAGCATAATGAAAACACTCAACAAGTTACCTATTTCATAGTGGATTGGTGTCACATGTGCTAGTGACCCTTTCCCAACCCTTGATCAATAGCTAAAATGATGAAATGCAAATGGAGATGATGATGATGAGCAAGATGAGTTCTCAAATTAAGAGAGTAACCTTGCATAAAAGTTGTGGATCCATGAATGAGAATGAAGGCCTTCTTTTATAGATTTTCTTGATGAGTGATTGGCCAAGATGGTGAATGTGGGACTAAAGATCCTCTAATGAGAAGATGACACTTGTCAAATGGTGAGTGGTCAATGGTTGTGCAAGATTTGGGAAGAGTGCCCATGAGAGGGAGAATTTGAATTCAAATTTGCAATAAATGCTGATTTTGACTTTGGAAGGGGACATGTAAGAGGCCTCATAAATGCTCTGTTGGGTGTACATGTCCACTTGGGGGGAGATTCAAACTTGGAGAATATTCTCCCTTTATGCCAAGTTGAAAATAAAGATTTTGATAAATCAATTAAATGCAATTTCATGTGCAAGTGGCCAAATCTAGAGAATGCAAGTGGGTGAGATTATTATTTAATCAGGGTTAGATTAAATAAATGATGATTATGCTGATGTAATGTTGAATAGGTGAGTTGAATTTTAAGACTTTGATATTTGATTTGTTTGAATTAGAAAATGATGGAATATGATTTAGGATTTGATTTAAATGGATTTTTTGATTTATCAAAAGGTTGATGATAATGTTTATTTGATTTTAAATAAATGATCCTAGGAGATGAAATTACCTAATGAATGGATGAAAGTGCACCTGATTAATTGATGAATGGTCCTAATGTGACATCTAGTTCGGTTGATGAATGAACCTGATCAAATGCAGAATGTTAATTTTGCATGTCTACAGATGGATCCTACAAACAACATGAATTAGAAGCAAGGATCTTCTTTATCACTCCACAAGGGTATTTCATACCTAAATCATATAAGCTATCATTTCCATGCACAAATAACATCACAAAATATGAGGCTCTTGTCATAGGGGTGAGTATTGTAGTGCAGTGAAAAATAATAGCACTCAAAGTCTATGGATACTCACAGATCGTAATCAACTAGGTCAATGATGAGTATCATCAGTTCACAAGATTATACCCTATTAAAATTATAATGAAAATGAAATATGGGGAATGCACATGCATTTAGGTACACTGCCTAGAGCTCACTTCTCAATTACAAAGAGATTTGGATTAAAGCCATCTAGATTTTGAACTAAGAAAATAACATCTACTAATGCCTGATTACAGTTCCAATTAAGCACATGAACACTTCTTCACTCTTCTTCACACTTCTTCACAATTCTTCACACTCTACTTTGCCTTCAAATGATTTAGAACATTATTCATGCACACACAAAGAAGCACACCTTTTTCACACTTAAATTTGAATAAACAATCACTCTTATATATACACAACATGAAATTTCATCGCTACAATTCGGCCACAAAGAAATAATAAAATGAATATATATTGTCAGCCCAAAACATTAAAGATTATCAATGCAAATCAACCAAAGTCAGCCACAACTTAGTGAAAACCCAAATCAACATCTCCAACATGAAGACACTTCAATTAATTTCTCCTCAAAGATCCACAACACGCTACAAACACTGTGTTGGCCAAGAATAAGAAAAACATGAACACGCAAGAGAAAATCACCAACCATGAGCACAACGATCAATGCAGACGTGGAACAAAGATAGAGCACAAACTAGAAACATCCACAAACATCACGAATTACAAGAGAAGCATCCACAACTAAACTAACTGAAATAGCATCATCTTTAATTAGGAACACCAACTGAAGAAATAGAAAAATTGTTTAAATGGAAATCTTCATAACTCGATCAAATCTTCATGCAGATCTCTGAAACCCAACTTGGATAAACTAGATGCTCTCAGAAACAAACCCTTTATTCCACAACCTTTGATCAACAACGTACAAAAATAACCACCATACTGAACTTCACTTCACCACTGGCAACTTGGAACTCATTTATTACAATTTTCTCAATATCCTCCACATATATAGCTTCAAATATATTTATGCTAATAGTGTTGACATCAATGAAAACCACATATCATCAACACAACCACAACATCTAACACATGAGCAGGGATCTTCTTTATCACTCCATAAGGGGATTTCATACCTAAATCATACAAGCTATCATTTCCATGCACAAATAACATCACAGAATATGAGGATCTTGTTATAGGGTTGAGAATTGCAGTGCAGTGGCAGATCATGTCATTCAAAGTCTATGGAGACTCATAGCTCGTAATCAACCAGGTCAATGATGAGTATCAAACAAAGGATGACAAGTTGACTTCCTATAAGAAACTAGTGGAAAGCCTTAAAGAGTTCGTCATTGACATCACATTTGAGTAGCTCCCAAGAGAAAACAATAGAGTGGTAGATGTTATGGCGACAATTGGATTGCTATTGGATATCCCATGCAACATCCCAAAGAAAGAATTCCTCGTAGAGCAGCTTCTCATACCAGCATTCGAGGTACCAGAGTCTAAATTTGTGTGCGAAATCGTTGATCTCGGTGATCCCTGGTACCATGATATGGGTAAACCCACAAAAGTGGTTTACAATTTGAATGAGGAAGGAAAACTTGTAAAAAATGACTCTATGCCAAAATTTTTCATTTTGGTATAGTTCTAACAAACTAGTTGGTTCGAACGAACCAAAAGAGGGTTCGCTCGATCTAGGTTTGAGCAAACCCATTTATTACATGTACAGACCAATTGGCCAAAAAAAAATGGAAACCCCTTTATGGAAGGGGGTTCGAATGAACCCTAGTTTGCTCAAACCCCCCTTTCCTTGATTTTTGACCTTGTTCACAAAAAAATCAAAATTTTTACACTTCAAAGCTCAAATTGAAGATGAAAATGGTGGAGGCTTCATAAAAAAAATTGGAATTAGGTAGTCCTCAAAACGAAATATCCAACGGAATATAATTTGAATATGTTTTGCTTCTTGCCGCATTATTTTAGTTTTGCCTAAACATGGTTTTTTCACCGTACTAAGCTCTTTGTTTCATTACGTGGAAAAAATAGTGCATTATCAAAAGCAGAACAAAAATATGAGTGCACCGTGAGCATTAAAGTTCCGATCCAACAAAAAAAGTTGAATTTATACATACAAAAGTTAATGCTATAACAATCGCGGTTACATGTCCGAATTGTAATTATTTGATCTCCAAACTTGATGAAATAAAAAATTCACAAAACTATCTAACCAAGTGGAAGCGACATTAGATATTGGTTACAAATCTAAATTTGAAAGTGAATTAGAATTTTATCCCTTCATGGAAAAAATTCACATGCTATAATGACATGACAGCCACTTTAAAATGTTGGTTAAAAACTAGTTTTGAGACAAGTGTTAGCGGCAAACCCAATTCCAAAACCTGAAGTGTAAGAGATTAAATCTACAAACAAAATTTCACGAAACTCTAGTTTGCATCATCTTCAAATTCCTCACAATTTAGCTGCTATAGGTGCCCGAAAGTGAAGATTTAGTTAAAAAAATTATTTTAGTGTCTAGTTTGGCCAAAAATTGTAAACCACTATTGTGGGATCACCCATATATACACCTACCTGAGAATAGGAGTCCTCCCTGCGGATATAACCCCAAACCTCAAAAGAGCCTTTGTCATAAAATCATCTCATTTTGTTATCCTAGGAGATACCCTTTATCGTAGAAGCATTGAAGGAACCCTTTTACGATGCCTAAACATTGAGGATGCCTTGACTGCCTTAACCAAGGTACATAATGACATTTGTGGTTCACATTCGAGCGGTATGAACTTGGCTAAGAAACTACTGAGGATGGGGTACTATTGGCCTATAATGGAAAGATAAGCACACAATTATGTCAAAAGGTGTTTGCATTGTCAGCAACATGGGGATCTCATCCATGCACCAGCTCAGGAGCTCCACCCGATTGCTACACCTTGGCCCTTTTCACAGTGAGGGATCAATCTCATTGGAAAAATTACCCCCACCTCATCCAGTGGAAATAAGTTCATCATCACCGCCACTAAGTACTTCACAAAGTGGGTGGAAGCCATCCCCATGACCTATATCATAGGAAAGTAGATATCAAAGTTCATCCTGAACTACTTAATTTGTTGTTACGATGTCCCTCAAGCCATTATCTTAGATAATGAGACACTTTTCAAAAATCAGGATGTTCGTGACCTATGCCAAAAGTTTAATATCCAACATCATTTTTCCACTCCATAATATCCTCAAGGAAATGACCAAGATGAGGCTACAAATAAGACCATCTTGAAAATCCTCAAGAAAATAGTCAATGACATTGGTTGTGACTGACATTTGCAACTAAATCTTGCCTTATGGGCCTACCGAACAAGCATCTACACACTGACAGGTGCCACCCCATTATCCTTGGTCTACGGATTAGAAGCCATATTACCCATTGAGATCGAGCTCCCATCCATGAGAATATCATTGAAAAATATCATCACAGATGAAGAATATTGGGTATCATGATTGAATGAGCTAGAATTACTGGATGAGCAGTGTATGGATGCCTTAATCCATTTGCAAGTCTACCAAAACTGACTCAAATGAAGCTATAACAAGAAGATCAGGAGTCAAACCTTCCAAGTCGGAGAGTTTGTGCTGAAGGAGAATTAGAAGAATGTTCCAAATCCAGATAGTAAGGGAAAGCTTGAACCTGATTGGTTGGGACCTTTCATCATCACAGCGAGCTTTAAGTCAGGGGCATATCAATTATCAACACTAGAAGGTGAGCCTCTGTAGGAGCCCATGAATAACTCTCATCTCAAAATGCTTTATGCCTAATCTTTCAGGGTATAAAACCAAAAATACAAAAAAATAAAAATCCAAAAAAATCAAAAAAAGGATAAAAAGCAGTAAAGAGAAAAAACATCCTTAAGTGAAAACCACTTTGGTGGCACTTTGGGCAAGTACCTTGGTGAAAACCTAGCAAATAGGTGCCTTGTGTAAATAAGCACCTTCCATCCACTAGGATCTTCACGACTTGTTCTGCATCATCCATCCATCACACTTCCAACACACCAATCCATCATTTGTCTGCATCCGCATCATAGCCTAGTCTTGTGTTCATGTCATGATCCATCCTAGTACTACTTGGCCCATTCTTAAGGTCAGTTTGTCTTTCCTATATCAGATTAGTTTATTGCATCGCGCTGGGGGCATGTTCTCATCATATCAGATTCATGTATATTCTTGAAGTCTTCTAAAAATAGAAAATCCAAAAACATTCATAAAACAAAAAATCCAAAAACATTCAAAACATATCAAAATCCAAAAAAGATAGGTCAAAAAGTGAATCAAAATTAAAAAACAGAGTCGTCTTTTCAAACTATGGGTCTCTGAGCTCTGAACGTAAGCAAGGTTGATCTTTGATCATCCCCGAGACACTTAGGTCAGTCCTTTAGGAGTTCGTCACAATAAACTGACAATCCATTTGTTCATATCATCATCATCATAAATTGAGTCTATATCAGTCAAACTATGTGGTCTTTAAGTTGATCAGCCCTCGAGGCCCCTAAGATAGGTCTTTAAGTTAGTCTCTTGGTCAAAATCTCAAAAAACACAAAAACATTTGAAAATTGAAAATCAAAACATTTGCAAAATCTTAAAAATACCAAAAACAACCTCAAAACATTTCAAAACATCAAAAACATCCAAATATTTGAAAAAATCCATCCGTCCCCATCTCGCTTTCACCCGAAATAAACTTTCACTCGTAATAAATCATTTTCATCCTCAACCTTTGGTAAAATAGTTGAAAACAAGTCTAGCAGGTTAAAAGTGAAAACTCAAGTGTTAATGTCTCAAGTCTAGGTTAGTAAGTAAACAAGTTGGTCAACTCTTGGTATTAATAGCCTATCATCTAGTCAGACCCAAAATCATCTGATAACATCATGTCCTAGGATGCATCCTTCTACAATGGACATCAACATCAGGCATCATCGTAGTTTACTCTTGGCTAGCAGTATTGAAGAACATTAGCTTGTTTGTTTATTTTATTTTTGTCCTTTTGACTTATCTTATTGCGCTCATTCCAATGACCTTTCGATGATTTCCAAACAAAAGGGATTTAGAGAGAAAGGAATGGGGAAACGATCATTATCTTTTTGTCTGTTGTGCTTGTTGGATATTCTTGTAATATAACCTTGGTCATGCGTGCTTTGTTTGGGTGTAGGGAGGATGTTTTAGATATCTTGTTGGCCGCATAGGAAGGCTTACCTTTCTATGTTTTGGTTTGAGATGTTTTGAATATCTTAACTACATTTTAGATAAGGTTTTGTATGCTAGGTGTGAACAAGAGTACTCCTATTTGATTGTCAATTCAAAGTCCATCACACTAGGTGCAATGCCATCCTACTTCTTTATACCTTGATGCATCGCATCTATGTGTGTTATCAAACATAAGGTAAGTAGCCCTTTTAAAATCCCAATTCTTGATAAGCAAATAATAATCATCATCATCTCTAATAAGGTAGGCTTGTTGGATCTTATTTCTTTTGTCTTCTTTCCATGTTAACATGTTACCGTGATAGTTAATCAAGAACATCGCTAATGCATCCATCTTGTATTTACAAACCATCAACATAATGCATATCATGTCATATTAGATAGGAAACATTGATTATCTCACATGCATTGCATTTCATCATTGCATAATATAGATTGGTTATTCTACGCATTTCATAAGCCATACATATGCATTCATTATCATATCATAAGCATCACATCATATAATATGCATACATATCATCGCAAAAGCATCATAACATAGGCATCATCATATCATCCATTCACATCATCACATAAGCATCATCATATCATTCATATGCATCATCACATAGGTGTCATAATAAAAGCATCATCACATCATATTACATGCATCATCATATCACCCATATGTATTGGAAAAAGTATTGAAAAGGAAAAAAGAGAATCTCATACATCTCATGACCATAGCATATAACATCATCATCCATATAGATCTGTTTAGTCTAAGCATTTTAAATCATTTGAATATCATAACATTTGCATCCATACATCATCATAAAAAGTACATAGAAAGATATTGCCCATAAACATCTGCATAATCACTGCATCACATCATCACATAATATAATATCATACATAGACCTCATTGCATCACATAAAATAGTCACATCATGTCATCACATCACATATAAAGCATCACATATAGAAAATTAAATACATCCATCCATCATGCATAAATAGAATAGACACATCATCATATATCGAATCCGCCATATCATATATATATTATAAAAAATGTAACTGTCATGGTACAAAGAATTAGGATCAAATACGTATGTTGTCAATCAAAGTATACAAATTCCCACGGGGCTAAAAAAATGGAGCTTGTGGATCGCAAAAAGAATGGTGTCTCTAATCAAAGTATGAAGGTAGCCCTGATGGCTGCTCCCCTCACCCAACTATCTCTCGGGTTGATCCTGCCTCTGCTCTATCTACTAAGAGAAATATGGTGCCCAAGTTGCTCGAGGTACTACCTGATGATAATGAACTCTATAATACTGTGCCTCTTTGATTGCGTCCTATTACATGTGTGTCAGGACTATCCTACCTTGTGTGCTCTCAAGTTGCTGGCATTGGCTGGTCTCTTGTGCTAGCTGTAGCTTGGTGGCCTGTCTCTACTGTATGGCCTGATCCTGCTCTGCCCTCGCTTGATCTCTCTCGGCTGTCAATGTGGTAGCCTGTTTCAACAACTGATGAATGAGTGCATCCCTCTGGTCAAGTTGGGGTGGTGGTGGCGGCTGCTACTGATGGTCCCTCAAAGGCTATTGTGGGTTTCGCGGGGCATCTCTCTGATCCCCATCTCTCTATTGATGACTATGCACTTGATCCCTCTGCCCTCTCTAGTCGAGAGGTGGTCCATCTCCTCCTTCGCCTTTGTCTCTGTCTCCATCCTCGTCTCCTTGGCCTCCTCACCCCTAGCCCCACCCTATCATTTGGCCTTGAGGTCTCTGTTTTGGTAAAGCTACCCCAGGAACTGTCAATCTGATGGGGGGACATAACCAACCGCGGTATGCCTGTGTGGTCCCTGGGTTCACCTGTCCCTAATCATATGGCCATCACTTGGACACTAGCTGCCTAAAGGAGTCAACTGCCTCATCTGGAGGGATCGTTCGACCCCATGTCCAGTCTCCCTCGTAGTACGAGCAAATATGGCCACATACTAGTCATTGAGCTTGTCCTGAGTATCCCCGAACTGCCTAGCCAGCCGATCTGGCAAATAATGGTTGATCATGGTGTGCTCTCTGCCCTACATGATCCTATCCTTCCTCGTGTAGAATAGTTGTTGAACGTCGTCATACCAGGTGGGCATCCCAAGCGAAGGCCTCCATGTAAAGACTGTCATCTCATCAATCACCCTCCTTCAGTGAGGGATGTCGGCCACTCCTATGTGTGTAAATGTCAAACCACCTATGTACCACCAGACTTCTAGGTCATTTGGCTCCATTTCAACTGGTGTAACCTATGGGTGGAGCACTGCAATGTGCTCCTAGGCCCAGATGTGCAAAAGTGTAACTTCGGCTCCGATGGCCCTACTGTCGTAAAATATGAACTCGTGCAAATCATGATAAAGTGAGGTCAACATCATTGGTCCACACACAAAGAACTCTCTTTGGTGGAGCATCCGCTTCCAAGCTAAACCCCATCCCATATTGAAGTATCGACCATGTCGATTTGGTGTCACAAGGCCTGAGATAATAGCTGCCACCATCAATCGGAATGGCGACACTAAGCTCCTGTACTGCTCTAGCTCAATCTATCCCTTAGCAAAAGTAATCTTGTCTACTCCCATGACCTCATAATAGGCATCTATTCTGACATCCACGTCATAAATAACCCACTCTCCATGGATGGGAAATCAAAGAATATGCCAGACATCCTCTAGTGTGATTGTCGCCTCGCCTGTGGAGAAGTGAAACAATGACATCTCACTGTACCATCTCTTTGCCAGTGTTGTCATCGTGCCAAGATGTGGCCTAATGGCCGAAGCGTATGCAACATACCAGAGTCCAATCACTCCCAGGTGCTCCTAGAGCAACTTGTGCAATCCTTTCAATCTGCTCAAGATCAAGGAATGATGCTCACATGAATGTAAAATCTCTACGTCCTCCTGCACCAGTAAAGCCACAGTGTCAAGTTTTGTAAAAAATCGGGATCTCATTTGAAGCTTTCACAACCAAAACAACAAATGTGTCGCTATTTGCAATGGTGTCATTGTTTGAAAGCTCCAAACTGTGCTGTTGGAGACCTCAAAGTTCCAAACTCCACCGCCGTGACACTGTTTGATTGCACTCTTGTTTGACCCCAAACCCCAAATTCCTAATTGGACCGCTGCAACACTATTTGTACATGCGACATGCTTTGAAGTTTAAACCCTAATTTCTAAATTGCGACATTGCGTCACCAAACTCAATAGCGACACACTTTAGGGCCACACAACACTAATTCTAAGCTTTTAGCAACGCCAAATAGCACCACTTGACCAAGTTTGACTTTTAAGCCTAATTAATGCACACACAAAAGTGAAAGGACAAGGTGGGGTAGGGTCACATACTCGTGATCCTACGCCTAAAATTCATTGGTACACTCACATGCGCTATGAAATGTGTCAGGGAAGCACTCTTTGCACCATCTCAAACGAAGGTTAGGGCTCAAAAGTAGGAAATCTCTAAAGGCTAGGTGTATAAATAAATTGAAAGTGACACCTTGAGGGCTATTTAAGCATGAAAGTTAGGGTTTTTTTAACCCTGTTTAGCTGTCAACCTAGCGTTTTGTGCCCTCGATCCCATTTTCGTCCAATTGAGGGTCGTTTTGTATTTTTTTTTGCATTTTTTCATGTTTTTCACATCCTAAACCCTTTATGGACATGTCAAACAACTTGTCCTCTTTTTTCGTGAGATCACCCAAAAATCTAAATTTTTGCCCGATTTCTCAAGGGGGCAGTGTACCAGCATAATTCGTTCACTGGGCCAGCAGTGGGGCATCTAAAAAAAATTGAATTTTGATCTCGACAAGGTTATTTTTTGAACCAATGCAGCAGACACATTGCTTCAAAGAGGAGCAAAATGTAGACATGAAAAATATACCAATTGATCCTATACACCTGATCCTGGTTTACTAACACTAGTTCATCCTGAATCATCTTCTTTACTAACCATTTGATTAAATAATCTTTATTTAATTAAATTCATCATATTCCGTCTCTTAATTAAATAAATCAATTTTATCTGATTAAGTCATCATCTCCTATTAATTAAATAAATCACTTTGTTTAATTAATCTTATAGTCCCTCTTTTAATTAAATAATTCAGTTTATTTAATTTTAATCTCTAAAGTCATCTCCTTTAATTAAATAAATTAACATTTATTTGATTAAGTCTAACATCATCCCTTTTTAATTAAATAAATCCAACTTTATTTAATTAAATCTAATAATCATTTTCCTCTCATTTTGATTTAAATTAATTCAAAAGTCCAAGTCAAATTGTCAAATCAACTAATCTTCATCTTAATTAATCAAATCATGATTAATGTTAATCCTAATCCATCAAATCCTCTAGCATTTGCCACTTGCTCATGAAAATCCATTTAATTGATTTATTAAATCTTCATTTTTCATTCAAAAGCATCAAAGTGGGAATATTCCTCAAATTTGAATTCTCCCCCCAAAAGGACTTGTCCATCCAACAAGGCATTAAAGGCCTCTTACATGTCCTTTTTTTGAGCCAAGTGGCATTTAATTCATTTCTTCTCTCCCTCCAACTTGTCACTTCTCCAAATTTGAAATTTCACCTAATTGCATTAATGTGCACATTCATCCAAATGTGCTCCACCTTTGTCCACTCACATGTTGACAAGTGGCATTGCGCTATTGGTTGGTGTTTGATTCCACATTCATCCATTTTTCCTATTTTTCCATCATTCCCTTCTATAAATAGAAGGCTCTCATTTAGATTTTGGATCCACAAGTTCATTCATAATCTTAGGCATTTTCATCCACAACTTGAGCAAGGTTATAATTTTCATGTGTTGAGCAATCTTCATCATTTCATAGCTAGGTTATGGAGAAATTTCACCAAGGAGCATCAAATCTTCACCACTGATCATCAAACTTGCAAGGAATTGGGAAAGGGCCATTTTCCACATCAAAATGGCACCAATTCCCCCATGGGATTGAGAGTTTGTTTATTTTGAGCAAGATTAGATAGTTTTTATTCATGTTCTTCACTTATTTCTTGTTCTTGATATCTCAAATGAATTTTATGGAGAATGATATTTCTAACTTACATATTGGACTAATAATGTGTTTGTTCCTCATGTTTGTGCAGGTCTAGGATCACCATTCATAGGACTAATTTATCACTAATGGCAACTTAGTCCATCTTCAACTTTCAGGAATTTCGGGACAAGACTCTGTAGCTCTCGATCTGTACTCCTCTTCTTGGCGGGTGTCCAGTTTTGAATCTACAAAAATTGGGCTGAAAGAGGTCTCCAAGCTTCTCTTAGGGCTTTGTTGACTTGAATGACTTTGATGAATTGACAACATCTTTTAACACCTTTCTCTTTGACAAATCTGCATACAAGACCTGCAAAACACACATGCAAAGAGGGGAAAAATGGTTAAGGGTTAGAAAATAGGGGTTTGCCTTGGTCAAACCCCGATTTGGTAATCAAACCCTTGATAATGAAATGAAATAAAGAGAGAATGATGAATGAACATGCAATACTACAACTCACCAAACCCTTGATGTAGAAATCTAAAAATATGCAAGTGGATGCTCCAATGGAGACTTGATAATGTCTAGAATGCTTGATAATTGCTTGAGAATGAATTATTAGATGAATGGGGGTGAAAATGAGTGGAAAACCCTTTATTTATACTTGATTTTACAAAATTTTCCGAAAATAACACATCACAGGCCGACCTTAAGGTTAAGAGAATAATATCTCGCCAAAAATTTATAATAATTTTGATTTTTGTGCCCAGTCGGACTAAGTCACCCTAGGTGGCGACTTGGTCCCACCAGGGCAATTTTACCGGGTGTCGGAAATTAAAGTGCATTTAATGATGTTTAACGAGATTATTCTCCAAAACACACTTAAATAAGGTCGGAAAGTGTATTAAGGGGTCATTTAAACATAAGAAAAGGTAAAATTATTGATGACAAGCCTAGAAAAGCGTGAAAGTTTGTTACAACTCTTTATAACACTTTGAAATAAGGCTTGGTAAGTGATAAAATGGGGTTATTTAAGTAAATTATAATGAAAAAGGTCCTACAAAAGTGTGAAAGTGGGTTACAACACTTCACAACACTTTTACAAGACATCCTAGAATTCTTATTGATTTACAAAGGGTCCAAGACTTAATGTGAATGTGTTGACCACATTACAACAGTAAATCTAGACAAAATCAAGCCAAAATCCATAAGGAAGACCCAAATGAGCATAAAAATGTCCAAGAACATATTTTTTGGCGACACAACTCCCATTAATTGTGAGGGATGTCCTTAACTTCACATGGTGTCCATGCCTTATTTATGGCACGACACCCCTTACATCCTACTTGCCATTTCCTCAATCAACTCTTTTTATTACTAGCAATCACACCTTGGTGTGCAATGGGTATGTTGAAGAGGTGTGGAAGGTCAATTAGGCAAAAAGTTGGTTTTTTTTTTGCATATATTTGTGTAGTACATGAGGTCAATTGGTAGAACCTATGAATTAGGAAGATAATGAGGCTCCATTATGAAAAAGCTCATGTTATGTTTGCAATAGGGAGAGATGGAGAGAGAGTGAGATAGGGATAAAAAGAGGGAGAGATATAGGGGAAAGAGAAAAAGAAGAGGGGGGTAAGGAGATAGAGATAGGGTAAAGAGATAGAGAGGAAGATAGAGATGGAGATGGATATGGAGATGAAGAAAGAGATGGATATGGAGAGGAGAGGGAGAGATAAAGAGAGAGGAGAGAGGGATAAATAGAGATGGAAGAGATAACTATATAGAGAGGGAGAGAGGGAGAGTGATGGATGGGTAGAGAGAGGGAGAAAATGTCTAGATATAGAGGGGACGAGATGAAGATAGAGGTAGAGATGAAGATAAAAGGAGAGAGGAAGAGGGAGAATAGGCTCCATTATCAACAAGCTTAGATAGAAAGGGGGTGAGAAGTGATATAATAGAGGGATATATAGAGAGATAGAGAGGGATGGGGAGAGAGATAGAGAGAGAGATAGAGGTAGAGATATAGGGATAAGAATAAATAGAGAGAAGAGAGAGATACACAGATAAGATATATAGAGCATGAGAGATGGAGTGAATAAAAGAGAGGTAGAGATAAGGATATATAGAATGAGAGAGTGATAGGGAGATACAAAGGGAGAGGGGGAGATAAGGATAGAAAGAGGTAGGGAGATAAATAGAGAGAAGGAGAGATATACAAATAGGAAGTGATAGTGAGCGAGAGAGAGGGAGAGATAGGGATAGAAAGGAGGAGAGGGAGAGAGAGAGAGAGAGAGAGAGAGAGGGGGGGATAATTGCCAAATTGGAGGAGCGGAAACCAATAGGGGTGGGGAAAGCAGTGAAAAGTGGCGAAAAATGAGGGAAACGATGAACGGCTGAGATTTGTTTAACCGACTTGCTAGGGCTGTTGGGCCCTTTCAACTTTTTTTTTTTTTTTGCTTGGCACTCTCAAATAAAGAGAGGCCTCCGCATAATTATTATTTTATTTTTCTTTTTCCCTTGGTGTGGAATCCAAGGTGTATGTTGTTGACCATAAAATTTCCACGTGGAAGAGGTCATCGCTGATATGGATGTGACAATTTCTCCTCATAATTTATTAAGAGTTGTTTTGCCCATTAGATATTCATAAGTTTCTTGTGGGTAAGCGGAGAAGATTTCTCCTCATAACTTAATTGCCATGAGCCATTATAGAATCCTATTCCTATGGGAAATTTAACTGTCTTGAGGAGTTTACCTTCAGCAATTTGATTCACCTTTTACCTTATGTATCTTTCATTTTCCTAGATGGAACTGATTTCTATCCAGCAACTGTAAAATCGACCGAGCTAACGTACATTTGTATGGTGTTGTGGAGACACGGACAGAAATTGCAGAGTGCAACACAAAGAAGTATCTTCCATGCATTATAAATTTAATATGATACAAAAATGTTCTTTGCTTCTTGAACCTCTTTGAAATGGATTTATAGTGTCATACCCTTTCCTCTGTTACAATTGAACGTTTTCATGGTTATGTGTCTGTTAGAGTCTTGGCAATGTTAGATATAGGTTTGCTGGCACTGGTCGACTCCACTACTAGAAAAATATCTTGGGAGGTTACTTGAGTGAAATTTTAACTCCAGCGTGTCATTTTCAGACTATATGTTCTCATTAATAGAATTTTTGGGAGTTCTTGGCTGCAATGTGATGAACAGTTGCAAGAATCTCCTTAGTAATATTTGTTGGAGGGCGAGAACAGAAAATCCCACTTTCGTTTAGGCAATTGTTTTAGCAGAACATGGAAAATGTTTTCCCCATCATGTTGAGCTTAGATCAACACAACATTTCGTTGGACTAGCTTTTGAATCCTCTACAAAGACATGCATCTTAGTCACAGAGAAAAACAGAGGAAACACAAACAACATGGTAACAAAGATAAATCATTTAGAAACCCAGACTTAATTGGAGATAAACAACCGTGTCACATTTTCCCAGGGGGAAAGGTGTGTGTTCTAGAGGAAGGTTTTAACTTGCTGACCACATATGAATGGTGGTTAGATACTCTATGGCTCGTCTGTAATATCACATCTCAATATAGGATATATTTGGTTCGCCCTTGAAAATGGCATCTTCTCACATTAGTAGGCATGTCCCATAAATTTGAAGGAATCCTACCAGTCAAGTAGTTGCTGCTAAAATCCAGTTGTCTAAGGTTGGTGAGATTTGAGATAGCTTCGGGTATACCCATAATGTGATTTCTAGAGAAGTCAAGGTATTGAAGGAAATGAAGCTTTGATAAACTACTAGGTATGGAACCATTTAACCAATTGGAACTTAGATCAAGTGAAGTTAATTTGCTCATGTTCCCCATCCGATCAGGTATTGGTCCTGACATCCCATTGTCTCTAAACTTTAGATAGGACAAGTTATTAAAAGAGGCCAAACATCAAGTAAAAGAAGTATATAAAAAATTATTAGCAGTCAAAGAGAAATACTTGAAATGCTTAAAAAAAATTATATCTCAAATCCAAATACTTGAGATGTTTCAGTTGTGACAAGGCTGAACTAACATCCTCACCCATATCTTGAAGCCTAATTTCAAAAGTAACTCATATCTAACTCAATAACTTGTCCACTCAACTCCATTTCCTTGCACTGGAGACCCACAAAGTATAAATTGGGGAATACAATGGGTCTTCACTAAATAAGCATGTAATTGAGTCATAGCTTTATACACACAATTTAAGCAAAAATTGATATCCATTATAGATGGATAACCATCAATCCTTGAGATTAATGGTAATTGCCAAGCCAAGGGAGATCGAACCAGAGCCAAACATCTACTGAATGAGAAAAGCTATCAAGATATTCATAGTCCCAATTAATGAGAAAAGCTATCAAGATATTCATAGTCCCAACAAAACGAATGTTTAAAACCATTAGGAACAAAAAAATATCTACCCTGTTCTCTTTAGGCATTTTTGTCATATTTTAAAGGCTATTGTACATGCAGCTGCAATACCTATTTTAAGTTTAGTTTTATTTTATTTTATGTGGGGCAGCTGGATATTTTTAGGCCAAATTTTGGTGATTAAAATTCTAAAAATAAATAGATTTTGTGTGCCGGGTTCTTGGGTTATTTATTAATCCTCGGTATCACTAATTTTAAGAAAAAAACTGCAGAAATGTGCTGCTGAGATATTCCAGAATAATTGATATTTTTTTCCAGATTGCAGGCATATTTTTAATTCAAAGTAATTATTTTTCTTTTTCCATACTTTAAACTTTCTGTGTATTCAAGTTAGGGCACTCCTGCTTTGGGTTTGATCTAAGTTTAAGTTAGACAATTTTTGTCAAAATAGAGTGCAGAATCTGCATACCATGTGCTGAAATTTAGAGTGCAGAGTTGCAGGGATGGGGAGACATAAACAGGGATGGGTATGGGAATGCATATTGCAAATTTTTTCTAGATTTTGGTTACAGTAGGAAGGGTTGGCTATTAAAAAAATAAAAATAAAAAATAATATTTGACTTTTTTAAATACAAATAAATAAAAAGTATCTTTATATAAGATAAACAAACTAAAAGAAGCTAAAGTTTTAAAACATATCAGATATATCTACTTTAAAGTATAAAGATTAGCCCATGCAAAGTATATAAAACTTCTCTACTATTCAATGTCAGTCTGAAACTGAGTCAATAATGAATGAGCAGTGACAGAACATATAATGATAAATCTCTTTGTTTCAGGAACCAATTTAAATAATAAAATTAGAATCAAGTATTAGTCATATAATTGTTATTACACTCATATAATTGTTATTACAGATGTTCAAAAATTGTACATTCTCATATCAGTCATATAATTGATATTACACTCTGCTTCCCTCACTCTAGAAGTAATACAACTGTCATATATTGTTACACGCTGCCACTCCAACACAATGAAAACTATACTGAACTTATTCACAAAATATGTGTTTGTAATTCCAAGGGGGTTAGCGCATTTTCAGCAGAATATAGGGTGTTTGTAAACCACTGTTTTTACACTTTTTGGGTCTAGTCCTGCAATTCTTATTTGCATTCATATAATTTTGATCTCTTTTCTGATCTTTACTCCTTTTATTTTGATTTTTCTTTCTCCATTTTTTCTTTTGAATGCTATTACAAACCAAAGGAAGAACAGTTGAGAGACACATGATCCCTTCTCATGCTCAAACTCTGAACCCCACCCAGAAACTCCAAACTCATTATTGGCTGCACACGGCATTGGCATTCTGAAACTTTCTGACCACAAATCAACTTTCCAGTGATCAATAATTTGAGGTTGAGCAGTATAGAGGTCAACAACCTCACAAATAATAGTACGTGATTCAAGAATTTCAGGAAAGTAGATATGCCCATATCCAAAAGGCCTTTCCTTCCATTGGCTTTTATTCTTTTCATACCCCTCCTTCTCAGATGTTGTCATATCTTGATATAAATCTGGCAGACTTTCTATCTTAGCACAATTTTCTTCAGTTTCTGAATCAGAGCCATGTCCCTCTGGCCAGTCAACATCTCCCAAGTCAAGTGAATTCCAATCAACTTCATCAATATATGCATTGGGATCAACTTCTGGTGTGTCACAAGAAGTGCCATTAATCTTCGCAAAATACCTCCTTTTGGCAACATGAAAAGCCTCTTCTGCTGCTGAATCATTCTACTTCTCTATTTCTGGAAAGAAAATTGTGTATTTCTTTACCTCACAAAGTTCTTTCCATGGAAGACTGACAGATTGCTTGCAAAACTCCTTTTCCCACGAAGGTATCGATGGTATCCAGATAGCTAGAACATTCAAATATGAGTTAGACAATATATTATGCATACAAATAGACCTTAAATCTGACCCATATTAGTCCAAGCACACTCACTCCATACTGCAATATACAGAACCCATAACTTCCCCTGAGATTTAACAAGAAAAAAGACTAAACATCCCCAAATGCTCGGAACCAAGTCAGAGTATACGCCATATAACATCTAGAAAAAGGACCAAAGAAATGAACATTAAAAATGGCTCAAACTACAAAATATAAATGCATTTCACTTTCTGTACCTTTTGTTTTTCTGGGACGAAAGATATCCATAACCTCCTCCTCAGGAAAATTCGATGGTGTCCATTGTGGACCACCTTTCCTTGATTGGTTTCTCCTCCAACCACTCATTTCTCCAACTCAAATAAAAACCTTGGAAGCTAACACCTAAATGAAACAATTAATAATAACAGCTTAGAAAAAATAAAAAGACACAAAAACTGTACATTCTCATATCAGTCATATAATTGTTATTACACTCTGCTTCCCTCACTCTAGAAGTTGCACTCCAACACAATGAAAACTGTACTGAACTTATTCAGAAAAAATACAAATAAAGAATAAGTACTTAGTCTATACCAGTTTTTACTAGCTTAACATCAGGGTGAACCTTAATCTATGACTACTGATAGTTATTCTAACATTTATTATACTCCTATAATTAATGATAGTAATTTACCCTTCAATACATTCCCTTCTTTTCATAATACAGCTAACAAGGAAGATTGTGATAATTTCCTTAGTGATGTACCTTGTTTATTTTTGCCTTCATATGATGTTATAATTGAACATCAAATATGTGTGACAATGGTATTATTGATGACAAGAAATCTATACAATTATTAAAGTTGGTTGAAGAAAATTGTTCAACTACTACCCAACCAACTACCAATGTTAACCATGATATTATTATTGTTAATGATAAGATTTATAATATTTTATTTCAGTGTTCCACGGGGACGCGTCCCCCCCAAAAAAACCTGCGTTTCCTAGAGGGGGACGTCTCGGAGACTTGGGGACTTGGGGGGGACGTCCCCCTACTAGCCCACCACCAGCGCCACCATCCCACCACCAGTGTCGCTGTCTCCAAGACGCCACTAGGACTTCGAGGATGCTGGGGTGTCCTCAAGATGTCTAGGAGACTCCTAGTTGTCTCCAAGATCTATAATTCTTATATTTATACATCTTTTTATAACTATTTTTTCAAGTACTATATATGTACCCCATAATCACGCCCCCTAGTCTCCCCCTAAACTTAGACCCTACGCCCCTAATGGCCCCTAAACGTGGTCCCCCCTCAGCCCCCGCCCTCCCTAAACCCCGTGGAACACTGTTTTATTTCGACAATCCCCTCTTATTACAATGTTTTCTTAAGAGAATAAATTAAGGAAGTTTGAAAACATTCAAACTTCACTGATGCAAGAGATTTGGTAAATATGTTAGCATGTTTCTCTTAAGTGGAATGATACTATAATTTAATAACCTATGTTGGAAATATGATGTAGACTATATATAATGAGATATGAGAATATGAGATCTACTACATGTTGATCTAATGGGTGTCAAAGGTGTTATTATATATGATGTATATATGTGAACATATTTAATTTTATATATTTTATTCTATCAAAACCATTTGTAATCCACTACATAAGCATTGGAAATCCTCTTATCACTCATAATGGGGTATAAATACAAATCTCAAGAAACTTAGTCTCAAATCTTTAATTTGTAGCCTATTCATGCTAAAATTTCTATAAGTTGGATCATTTGTTATAACTTAGACTTGATGCTTACATTTTTTGGATTGTTGCATCTTCACCTTGGCTTGTTCCTCTTCTTCCATAGGTCACATGTTGGAGGATGAAATAACTTCTTTCTTGAGATGGCAGTCACCTTGGCTATTGTTATAGGTATCTTGAAGGATCACAAGAGCATATTAGATATTTGGGTGAGTTCATGATTATCTATGATGATTAATTTAAAAGCCAAAGAAAGTGCAAAGGCCATGATGAACCCTCAAGGTTTAGGTTTAGGTCTAGGGATGATTGTGAGCAAAGGAGCTTGACACTTTTGGGTGTAAGCATATAAGTGGTGATGTTGAATTATTATCACCTTGATGAATGAAGAACTTTTGTAATTAGTAGTTCAAATTTAGATGAAGATGCTTGTTCAATTAAGTTGGTAGTTTTTGTTAATTGTAGTGCATGAGGGTGGATTTTATATTGGTATCAAAGCAACCAGGTTCAAACAATAGACCTTTGAAACTCACTTAACTCTAGACTAAATGATATTACCTCACACTATCAGTTGAACCTAACCAAGTTGGTCCTTTGATGTGTATATAATTGTTTTGAATAACTTAAATTGACTTTTAACCTCCTAAGAATGGATGGCTAGACCTAACTAAAAATGAAACCTAAATGGGTGAAAAGAGAATTTTGATATACAAATTGTAAATGAAAATCAGAGTGCATAGCGGAAGGATAAGCATTGCATGATTGCTAGTTCCCCTAACTCACTTGTTGGATTTGATTTTTAACCCTTTTCACGAGGAAAAATTTCATTGCATATTTAAGAGTATGAAAATCTCTCTTAGGGTATGAACATGAAATGCCAAGAACATAAAATGCCAGTAACAAAGGGTGTATGTTTGAATGGATAGTTTTGACTACCTTATTACTTAATGGTCAAAATAAGTTTTTGAGGCATGGTACTTTGATACCTTTCTGAGGTTCAATAGTAAATGTGTGTAACCAATGATATAGTATAGACACCTTTTAAGAAATATCAACCTATAAATTAAAAATGGAGGATTGGATTAAGAAAAAATACTTACCTAAGGGTATATTTTAGTAAGAACCCTCCTAAATATTAAGTTTATTCCAAATTGGCCAAATTAGCCAACATGGAACCACTTGAGAGGCAAGAATAAGGGGTTAGATAGTAACCTAAAATTTTAAATAAATTAACAAATGTAACCTTCTAATAAGCTGAGACAACTTATCCCAAGGTGGAGGATGTCACATCCTCCACTAGAGACATATACATTGGACAAGGAAGATGGGGAAAAAATAATTTAAAAAAATAAAATAATGAAAATAATTAATCAAGGGGAGACCACACATTAATATGGTATGGCGGCCCTACCATTTCCTCAACCATTCACATGAAGGGATAGATTGCTATTGAGATGTGTAGAAGAAAGTACATGGTTCATGAAAAGGAAAGGGGTGTCCATGCCATTAATATGGCATGGGGAACCTTGGTTGGAAAATTGTGCAGGTCATGTGGAGAAGAGATGCTTGGAAATCTTCAAAACCCCCATAACCATTTCATGTGGAGACACACTATTTTTGGAAGGAAATGACTGCAAGATGGATGAGTTGGAGGAAAGATAGAGGAAGGAAAATATAGAGGAAGGCAAGGAATAGAGGTGACCAAGGTTGAAGTGAGCATGGGTTGAAGAAAATCCTTCAGAACACTAGTAGTGGAGGGGAAAGAGGGAGGGTTTGGCATGAGAAAAAGAGGCACCTGGGAGTCTTCAACCTCCATAACTTCTTTAGTTGGAGAAAAGAAAATTTTTGGGGAACATGGGAAAAATTTCTAAGGCACCAAAATTGTGTAAGAGAGAGACTACACAAAGAATCACATAGAGAGAGAGAGAAAGGGGCGGGAACAAAGAAAGCATAGGGAGATGGAACACATAAAAGAAATAACGAGAAGAGAGAATTATGGGGGAGGAAAATTGTGAAGGAAAAATAAATTTGGGAATGACAAACTAGCATGCAAGGCCATATATGCATGAAATGGATTTGTTAGAAGGCTAAAGAACTTTCAAGAAAATGTTATTGGAAGGTGTGAAATCCACGTTCCATAACCATAGCCATCATTCTCCTTGTCTAAGCTAGAAGGAAGGTCTGTAATAGGCTTGGACAACCATCAAAAATAAAAGAGACCATGAAAATGCATGGAGAAGGAATGCATAGAGCACACAAGAGATAAAAAGAAGAGAGACATGAAAAGGAAGAATTGAGGCATGGTTGAGTGGGTGTGGGTGAAAGGGGTATTAGGAGACCAAGCATAGGGATTGAAGACTACAACAAAAAGTCATGCCCCAAAAATAAATTTCTAGTATATCACTTCTCCTATTCTCATAAGTGGAAAATATGCAAGCAAAGACAAGGTATGTGAACTTTTTGGAAAAATGCCTCAATGAAATGTGATATTCCATTTAATCATGATAATTGATATTGTATAGAGAATTATAATTATTATCAACGCATAAGCTCAAGATTCAAACCATAAATATATGATAGTCAAGCAAGTGAAATCATAATTCTTATTTACCTAGAACTTTAAATATATTTATATATGCGGGGTTATGTATGTGAGCATGGCTATGTATAGCTTGGTGTATACTCAAGTAAATTCAAACAAATGTAAGTTGTACACACACATAACCAACTTTTAATTAATCATTGTTAACAAGGGCTAAATAATGAGTGATATTGGTGTCTAAAGGGATGTATTTTATTTGATAGTGTGAGCACATTAAATATTAGTGTGTTTAAAATTTATCTTTCTAGGGGATAACATAATATTTCATCGCTATGTTTGCTAAATTATGTAATAACACAACTATCTTATTGGGCCTAGACATGTGAGGGCATCAATACCCTTTTTAATCTCTTATCAATATTACCTTACTTGCTCAATACTTACTTAATCGATCCCTAACAATCAATAACTTATTAATGAAGTGGATAAGGACATTATTGATGAAACTAAAACTATAGTTACACTAGATTGTTGCATGCTTAATAAAAGGAAATTATATTTTAATTTGATGGTGTTGTTGAGTACGTGAAAGTAGTGAGAAATTAGAATACTTAAAGAAGTAATCTTAATTGTTGAATAAATATTTGTTGTTAGCATGCAAGTTATGTTTGAACTTTAAGGGAAATAAAATGGAAGAGAATTCTAGGTCAAACTTTTAACCATAAGATAACCTAGTAATATGAACTTTAAAGAGGGAGTGTTAAAAAAACCTTGATTATTGGAAATAGTTATATGCAACCTTTGATAGATATGGTAAGGAGAACTATGTGTGACTCTAATCCATTTGAAAGCGGGTACCTAGGCAATCCTTGGGTGAAGGATTTCTGGGTGGCCTCAAGTACAAAGGGGGAGGGTTCAAATAGATAACTTTGGGGTTTGGGGTTGTTCCTAACTTGTTTGACCTTTCCTCCTTCATAACCTTCAATTTGACACTAAAATGGGTACTATATGGGTATGAAACAAGTTAAAGAAATTTAATAACCTACATTTAATACATGATGTGCTTTTGAATAGTAAACAAATGAAGTAAGGGATTAAACTACTTTATAATTGGTATTTGATTATATGTGTATTTTGGGTAAAGGCCATCTCATGTTGGTTCCATATAACTTTCATGTGTTGTGAAAACTGACTCCATATCTAGAGGTCTCTATGTATAGGCCCATGTATCTACTCATTGTGATTGTGATTCATGGTATGTATGACCTACCCAAGTGTGAACCTTTGAGATATTTGAGTAGTGACAAGTAGTCATTGGATCACTCCAATGAACGATGCCTAGGCTATTGCTAGGGACTAGCTAAAATTCACTTGGTTCACAAAGGTGAAGGTTGATATGGGCTTCCATGGTTATGATACTGTAACAGTTTCATGAGTAGCTACCCATCCATGTGGGTAATAGTAATTTGTGGATAATCATTGTATGGAGGGTGTTCACTCGATTTCATCGAAGGAATGAAAGTGACTGATGCTAAGTGTTACCTAGGTTGTGAAGAAGATAGATGATAATATCACTAAAGTCACAAGGTGGTATATGTTGGTAGCTACTTCTTCCTGGGTGGACAAACTTGTCGTCAGTGGTCTATAGGAAATTCAAGTCAGAATCCACCGAGCTATGGTAGGTTCACTACTTGTGGAAAGCCTTGGGATGGTGGAAAAACTCATGGTGTAGTTTGGGATGCATTGAAGCCCCTTCCAAGTTTTTAGATTGTATACTTTGCCTTATAGGGTTGAGGATGGACCCATGATGCAGTATGGGATGCACTAAATCCTCTTCCTAGTTTTCAATATAGAATACTAAAAGAAAGGATGGGACCCATGGTGTAGTGTGCAATGCACTGATATTCTTTTCTATTTGGGATGTATTATGGACATGTGTTATTCAATTATTGTGGATATGTTAGGAAATCACTATGTGTATGTGATGTATGTTGGAGCTCATTACTATGTAACTATGATTTACATTAGAGCTTGTCACTGTGTATATGTGATATATGTTGGAGCTAGTCATTTTGTATGTGGTGTATATTAGAGCTTGCCACTATGTATTTGTGTTGTATGTTGAAGCCAACCATCAATGTAATTGTGATATGTGTATGAGCTAGTCACTATTGTTCTTTTGATGTGAAAATGAGACAATCATAGTTGTACTTGTGATGTACATATGAGCTAATCACCATTGTACTTGTGATTTGTGTATGATCTAATCATTATTGTACTTAGGATGTCTATGAACTAGTAAACTTTTGTATATGGAGGTATGCTCCTGGCAGTCTTTGTATATGATCTTTGGGATTATGGTATGATAAGCCCTCTTGTGAATATTGTGAATGTTTGTACACTAATGTTTGTTATGGACCCTACACTTGATGGCAAGGTTATATCATTATATTATAATTGGCTAGGTTGATAGCATACATGTACTTAATTAATAATCATGGGTTAAAAGTGAGATTAGAGATCTCATGCAAGAGGAGAGAATGGACTCCCTCTAACATGGTTGGGTGAACTACAAAGCCTCTGATTCCCATGAGGGGATACATAGGCAGGGTCATCATGAACCCTCAAGGTTTAGGCATGTGTCTAGTGATGGCATTGATCATAGGAGCTTGGCACTTTTGGGTGTAAGCGTATAGGTGGTGATGTTGAATTATTATCACCTTGATGAATGAAGAACTTTTGTAATTAGCACTTCAAATTTAGACGAAGATTCTTGGTCGATTAAGTTGGTAGTTGTTGCTAATTATATTTAAAAAAAATTGTAGTGCCTGAGAGGAAGATTTAATAGTTAGCACATTTCACTTATATTCCTGTGCAACTCTTTTATCTGCATGTAAAAATTAACTTATTGTTGTATTTTCACTTGGAAAACAAAAAAATCACCCCACAAAAGTTACCCATCCAATTTGAAAGTAAAAAAAGTCCATTTGAAATGATATATTAATTCTCAAACTCATCAATTTTCAACTTAAAAAAAATTGACATTTTTCAAGTAATTTGTTCGCAACCTTCTTCCTTAATACTTTGCCTACAACTAAGTCATTCTTGTATCTATACAATCCATTTTATAATACAAACATGAAAAATAATATATTTGACCTCTAAATATTCTCACTTTATTTTGAAAAACCATTAGATTCATTTTCTTGAGTTTGGAATACATCTACAAGTTATTTTTTTATATTATTAGACATTTTACATATTAAAAATGAGGTTGATAATAAGCACGACAGGTAAGATTTTGTTGTGTGGTGGTCTTTTAAATGGTTCTAGGAAAATTCAATGCCAACAATAATTCACCATCAACAATTCACTGTAGGAAAATTCACCGCTACCACCAATTCATCGTCATGAAAAATTAACCGAAAAATTTATGCAATTAATTTTTCATGTGGTGAATTTTCATGATGGTGAATTTTCTAGCAGTGAATTGTTAGTGGTGAATTTTTTGTCGGTAAATTGCTGATGGTGAATTTGTTGTATGTTGTTTTAAACATTAGTAGAAATTAAGATATGCTCAAAACTTTGCTAAAAATGCATCTTGGGTGTTGGAATTTTCTCACGCAAGATTTTGGATAAAGTGATAGCAATATTTGGCTTACATATGATCTCCAAATGTTGCCCTAAACTTATGCACATGATTTAAAAAAATAAAATTCAGCACTAGTTTTGGTTGCATATGATTTGAGAGGAGAGACATGGTACCAAAAATGGCAGCAAATAATTATTTCTTAAAATAAAAATATTATGAGTGAAGAACAAAGTCAAGTCATTGTTACAAATATGCTAGTTTGAGTTATAGAGATTAAAATTGTGTTGGATTTCCTTGTAACAATGTGGAGAGACATTACACACACCCTAGATTCCCATCAATGGGACAATGAATAACTTATGCTAGCTAAAGAGAAATAAATGACTTATAAAACATTACCTAGTATGCATGTGAATATTGACCAAAACATGGCACTTAACTCTTTTTTGTCAAGTCAGCACAAAACCAATCAATGATATTCCCATTGTACCATGTCAATGCATCACAAATTTGAGGTGAAAGGGAAGCACTAACTATGATAGAGTGCTTTGTCTCCACATTTAAAGGCAGCCCAAGTGCATGTCAACTCAAACCAATGAGAGAGAATCACTAAACAAAAAATTTGCACTCAAATTAAACATTTATATAAGAAATATTGCCCATTTCCCATGGCCACAATTTGAAATAGATAAGAAACACTTGAAACCATTAATTTCTTCCTTTAAAGACATTTAAAACACTAAAAAAATATTTTGATTTTCAAAATTAAAATCATGGGAGAACCAACAATTTAATTGAACTTTACAAGTCAAATGATGATATGGACACCACAAGTGCATACTTGTAGGAGTAAAAACGTTTATAGAGGAACTCATAGTTATGGATATCCTTATTCATTCATTTATACATGCACAACACATAAATTCTTGTGACCTCCTTCATAAACAAGGCCTTCTAACAAGCTATTTAACATTTTTTTGGTTTGAACGCCAAAACCTCTTATATCATCATGAAACTAGAACTACAAGCTAGTGATGAAAAATAAACAACTAGGTTGTCACCATAATAGAGAAGAAAAAAAAAATTATGGGACCTTAAAGGCCTGCTCAAAAACATTGACATATTAAAATAGACATCAAAACTCATCTAGGAGCCACATAATTGGGCTTGCACACTCGTTATCATTTATAAAAATAAATAAATTATCAACTATATTTTGAGGATAATTTATACATTCCAAAATTTTAATTCTAATTTTATTAGGCCAACTAATTGCCAAAAGGCCTAAAACACAAGGTCTTGTCACCAACTAAAAGGTCAAACTGCATTGGGAGCATGAAAAAATAGGTGCTAATAGACTTATCATACATGTTTCTGCTATGTAGAGGTATTCTTGATCAAATGAGGATTGATAGAGAGCCATGGATAAAGCATCTAATCACATAATATAATCAAAACAATGAAGTGTTGTATTTTGAAGTAGAAATTGAAGTATATAAAAGAAATTCTTGGAGTTGTTATAATGAAGAAATGTTTATGTTTCAAGTAAATTGAGATAATGATATCAAGATGACTCCTAACACAAATATACTCATTGAATCAGATGATGGATCTTCTTCTAAAGATGAGGAAGGACATTTCGAGAGTTTCCAGAGATTTATCATTAATACTAAAAGTGGCATCAAAATGAGGTGATCTTTATGGAAGATATATAGGTGAAAAGATAGTGTAGAATTCACAATGTTGCACTTTCTAAATCTACTTGTGCACTATGCCTTGTTGTTGTCAAGAATGAGAAAATTATTATTTCCTTGAAATATCAAGAGAAAGTAAAAGAACATGTACGTGTTTGATAATTACACATTAGACATGAGAAATAAAAGGAAGTTGATTATCTTATTTAGCCAAATGTTAAAAAGAAGGATAAAAATATTGAAATTTCAAAAATTAGCTAAAGTGAAAGAATAATATGTTTCTATGAAAGATATAATTAAAGAAAACATTATATCTCAAGATGACTTAAAAATCAAAGTGTTGAAAAAGAAACACCTAAAGATCAAATGTGGACATTAAAATTTGACAAATCCAAGTCTAAGAAAGCAGCACAAGTAGAATTTGAGTTGATTAATCCTCAAGGTAAGTTTCTCCTTCTTACAAATTACAATTTCATTCCATGCTCGAAATGTCACAAAGTATGAGGTATTGATCCATGGGCAACTATTGGCTTTGAAGATGAAAGTAATGATATTGAAAGTACAAGGTGATTCTAAACTTGTTAGTTTTCTTAGAAAATTATATGTTTTTCATTATAAAAGGTTGTCCAATTTTGGATATAGGGTTCACACCTCATTGAAAGTTTTGAATATTTCAATATTCAACATATTTCAAGGAAATTGAATCATATGGCTAATACATTTGCTAAAATAGCCAACCATTTAGACCCTTTGACTTTTTCTAGACTTAAAATATTTTGAATTGAATTAGTATTAGTACCATTAGTGCTAGATAATGTGAAAAAAAATCAATCATTTATATATGACTTGCATATTTTGGATTTCATTACAAACACTAGTATGTTTGAAGCACAACTAATTGATGAAATTGATAGAGAAGAGATAGAACTAGAAGATCATATCATAAAATTAAAGAGCAATAATATCCCAAAAGGAATTATTAAAATTGAAAGGCTATTTTATATGAATAAAATAAATAAACAAAGGACATCCCTAAGAGTGAAGGAAGTATGAACCCTATAACATTGGAGATGAAGAAGGTCAAAAGAATGTCTTAATTGGTATTTTTTGTAATCTTGAAGGGTAGGAATCTATTTTTGGAGCATAGAAACATTATCACCATGTCATTGTTGGACACCAGGAACACTGAGAGGGGGGGGTGGTGAATCAGTGTTCAACAATTTTGAATCTCAAAATAAATCTTAAACTATCAACAACAATATTTAACTTCTAATAGCATCCACAACAAATAAATAAAAGGAAACATGCATGCACATTAATAAGACAATGTGAACACCATAGCACCGAGATTTTTACATGGAAACCCTATTAGGGGAAAAACCACGGTGGAGATTAATCCACAAAGTATACTCTGTTAGAAATATGATAAAAAGGGGAATGCACTTGCATTCAGGTACACTGCCTAGAGCTCACTGCTCAAAAGAGAAGGCTCACTGCCTTACAAAATATATTTGATATTACAAGAAAATTTTGAACTAAGAGTTTAGCATCTACAAATGCCTAGATTCAGTTCCAATGAAGCACACAATCGAATTCTGGATCTTTTATCTAGATTTCTCTTCTTCTCTGCTCTGCATATAGAAACCCTTCTGTTGTTCAAACAGATCTTCTGATATTACCTCACATCACTGCTCTGTACATTTTCACTTTTACACCTTCACTCTTCTTGTTCTACACACACTACTACACACTTCAAAAATATTTTTCGATCTCCTTTATATACCCACTAACAAGAATTTTATTGTATGTTGGCTTTAGAACAAAATATAATATTCTTTCTTATGTCGGCCCAAATCACTAATTATAATTGATGCGTACCCACATAAGCCAGCTAGAATATAGTAGGGACCCAAATGAAAATTCCAAACATAAGAAATAATTAAGCACATGCTGCTTATACATCTTGAACACGCCATATGCAACAGGTTAGCGATAATGAGAAAATAAGCAATAAATTATTCTACCAAATATCCAAACTTGTACTTTGACTACTGCGACTCCACAAAACTTACCAATAGGATAGCATACATGTTGAACAAGATTCCCTAGGGATCCACACAACAAAATAGTGATCCAGTGAAGTATCCAGACCAACTTACCAACCAGATACTATGTTCTACATACATTCTGCCGATAGAGTATTGTCTTCTATTTTCCTTGCCGGTGTGAACTACCTCTAAACTATAGACCATTCTACTGACTCCAGTTGCCATCAATGACAACACTAGTAGCCACGAACAATCTCCTAAAGCCATATGCCAAATATCTCCCCCTTTGGCATTAATGGCAACACTTAGTGAAAAATGACTAAGTGTCAAAACAAAAATTCAAAGCTTCACAGCATGACGAAACACCTACAAACCACTTACAACAAAACATTTCTCCCCCTTTGGATGTCAAGGCATTTTTCATTGCATTCTCTCCCCCTTTGACATCAATGACAAAAAATTATACTACTTTCCTAAGCTTTTTTTTACTGTACACTTCCTTACTGCATTTTCTCCCCCTTTGTTGATTGCAAAAATTGATCAAAATTTGAAGAATTTGCAACTGCCACATAAATCAAAAAATTATTTTATGCTTATCTTTTATTTCAAGGAGAAATTTCTTCTAGGAGTCCACTACAATCCTAGTAGCAATTATTAGACTATTATTTTCTGATGTCATGTTAATGACTTGGACAAGGGATTCAAGAATGGTGATGGTTTCTTCTAGCTTTTCTCCTTTCTTTAAAACTTCAACCATTTGTTCTAATCTGCATTTAGTCAGGTCCTTCACTTTCTAGAAGGAGTCCATAAGAGTGTTTTTGGCAGAGTGAATTTTTGCATGTTCAACTTGCAGCTCATGAATCTTCTTCTTCACTTCTTCATCCTTGTTCTGAACCATATTGTAGCCCTGTCCGATTCTGACAAGCTCATTCTCAATTTGTTCTAGCTTGTCCTTGTATTTTCCAACCACGTGAGGCCAACTAAGATAGTAATTGAAGATCTTATTTGTTGATTCAATGCATTGTCTTAGTATGTTCATTTTCTTCTTTAGTTTGGAAAGAGATAGCCTAAATCGCCTCTTCAAATGAGAGATTATTTCCTCTTCATTTTTGTTTTGGGGCATAGAGTCCATAGCCTCCTTGATACATTTAATAAATTCTTCTGGAAGCACATTCTACAGACTTTTTGGATCAATATTGTTATTAATAAAGTATCTTCCTAGAGTATCTTCTATGAGGTCTTGTTCATATGATGGACCATTCATCCATATGTCAGTTATCTTTTGAATTCCATTATCTTCTTGAACAATCTGCAATATCTTTTCTTTGAGTAGGGAACCTTATTCATCACTTTCATATATAATAACCACAACTGGTTCAACTAGTTTTGGTTGATCTCTTGGTGTATATTCCTCAGAGTCTTCATCGACTATATCCTCAACTATCTTCTTTTTACCTTTTTATTCAAGTTTTGTTGACTTAGGCACCAGAGGAGTGTCACCAGCCAACTCTCTTTCTCTCTTATTCCTTTTCTATGACTTACTAGAGGATGATCCAATTTAAATTTCTTTTACTAGAAGAGGAATACCAAACTTTCTTAACAAATTTCCAAAGAATTTCTCATAAACTTGTTCACTATTTTCAAAAGAATTGAAATGCTCAAAGATTTGCATGCAGACTGGCATATTTTTCTTCCATACTACAATATCATTTAGAGGCAGGCAATTCAAGAAATACATCATAATGCATATAGCCAAGGTACCAAACCTAAAAGAGTAATCTATGTCCTTTGTCAATTGCACATTCTCCATTAGTTGATCCTTCAGCAATCCAGAGAGATCAAAGTTCACATTTTCTATTATCATCTTGTGTGCAATATAGACTATGCCTGCCAATGTTGATCCTTCCCAGTTTCTGAAGAAAATATTGTATGAAATTTTGTATGCAATATACCTTATTAATAGGTCTTTGATCGATGTAATTGTTAGCACCCTCTGATCTCCTATTACATTGGTTAGGGCTTTGACTTCAACATTTCAAATTGATTTCTTTTTAGGGACATCACGAACATTGCACAAACCTGATAGATTTTTTATTACATCCTTAGAAATCTTATAGGTTTTATCCAGAATAAGGATATCACCATCCAATCTGTTCAAGATAAACCAGACAACCTCCACGTTCTCGAAATGGGGAAATTCATTCCAAATATCTAGATTCTTGTGTTTCGCTCCTCCAAGCCTCTTCAATTCAACATGAGATAGGGAATTTCCAACATCCCTAACCTTTTGACTACTATACTCATCTAGAATTACTATTCCTTTAATTTGTTTCATTTTCTATACTAAATAGAGTTCTACCGATCACCAAATAGATATAAAATTGATAAGCAACATAGATACCTGGAAAATTTGTAGCTAAATTGACTTTCCACTCCTTCAAAATTTTGTTGAAAAGGTTCTCCAATAGTTCTCTTTCAATGCATAGTGAAAAGTTAGGATCCAAATGCCCTTTTATAACTTTACATGCTTTACTTCTTGCCACATTAAATGCATTGCCCTAGAAGTTTCGGTTACTCTGCAAACTCAGACAGCAAGTGAAGAATCCAACTGTAAAACTTTAGCATTTTATCCAACTCAACAAATGATTTTTGATACATTTGACAATGAATAACACAATAGTTGATGGAATCCTATGATTCAGAGCCAACTATACACAAGGGGGACAAAATATTTTCATGAAAAACTCCCCCTAGGCCAATGGCCTGAAATCAATTGTTGGATGAACTACTAGAGGGAGCTTCTAGTGCAGTCTTATTACCTTCATCAGATCCATTTTTCTTTACCCATGTTTTTCTCATTTGATCTCTTATCTCTTCCACATATGCTTTTCCTTTTCCTTTGTCAATTTTCTGTGAATTTCTATCTTGATAAACCAAACCTCGTTTATTCATGTTTTTGTTTCTATAGAATCTAGTAATGTGACCAAATTTGTTGCAATTGTAGCATACCGGATACTTTTGCCTATACCATCCATTCCACTAATTTCCTCCTGATCTACACTGATTTGCAACATGTCCAAACTTTCCATAGATATAACATTTAACATTCCTTTTATTGACAGACATGCTTCTGCATTCTAATGAATTATGACCAAACTTTTTATAGTTAAAACATTGACCAAAAATTATGGATTGCTTGAACTTATCTTACTTCTACACTAAGAAGCCATATGCCATTCTACAAGCAAGCAAAGTAATATCCATCAAATTTTTTGAGCTTTAGGTTTCCTTACCTGATATCTTTGCCTTTGTTCTTCTTTTCAGGGTCCTTATGTTCAGATCTAGAGCTCACATCCTTCTCATAGCCAAAGACCTCACCTATCATTTGCATCCTTTTGTCCTTTAGTTATTTCATCAAGCTTGTCGAACCGATCAACTTTTCCTTAAACTCATTTGCAGGGCAAGCTCATCTTTGAGAATAACTACCTGTCTCTCAAGCTCTTGTTCATTGTTTTTGGATTGTTGTAGTTCAATCTCCAGCTGAATAAATCCACTATTTAACTCTTTACCGCATTCCTCATATTTCTTTCAAAGACTGGCTAGATTCTCCTCATTCTTCTTTCTTTCTTCAATCTCTTTAGTTAACTTCATTGCCACAAATTATGTTTCAAGCTTTAGAGTAGTATTGTATTTGGCAAGCTTTTCACATTATTCTGTTATTTATTTTAGGGTTTGATTCAGATGAACATATTTCAAGCCTTTGCTTTCTTTTTGTTTCAACTGACCTCATAGTTCTTTCCTCTTTTCCCTTGATTCATTTATTTTATCCTTCAGTGATTGAATGAACTTTTTGGCAGCCACAAGATTTTCTTTTAGTTCCATGACCTCTACTTTAGATTGATCAAGATCATCAAGTGCCACCATAAGTTGTTGTTGAAGACCACCTGTGTCCATTGTAATCCAAGATCAACCTCAAGCTTTTAGACTTCTTTAGAGGAACCTACTCTATACCAATTGTTGGACACCAGGAACACTGAGAGGGGGGTGAATCAATGTTCCACAATTTTGAATCTCAAAAATAGATCTTAAACCTCAACAACAATATTTAACTTCTAATAGCATCCACAACAAATAAATAGAAGGAAACATGCATGCACATTAATAAGACAATGTGAACACCATAACACCAAGATTTTTACATGGAAACCCTGTTAGGGGAAAAACCACGGTGGAGATTAATCCACAAATATACTCTATTAAAAGTATGATAAAAAGGGGAATGCACTTGCATTTAGGCACACTGCCTAGAGCTCACTGCTCAAAAGAGAAGGCTCATTGCCTTAAAAAATATATTTGATATTACAACAAAATGTTGAACTAGGAGTTTAGCATCTACAAATGTCTGGATTCAGTTCCAATGAAGCACACAATCAAATTCTAGATCTTTTATCTAGATTGCTCTTCTTCTCTCCTCTACTCTGCATACAAAAACCCTTTTGTTGTTCAAAAAAATATTCTAATATTATTGTTTTGTACTTTTTCGCTCTTATACCTTCACTCTTCTTGATCTACACACCCTTCTATCTTTGACAAAAATATTTTCTGATCTCCTTTTTATATCCACTAACAAGAATTTTACTATATGTCAGCTTTAGAACAAAATATAATATTCTTTCTTATGTCGGCCCAAATCACTAATTATAATTTATGCGTACCCACACAAGTCGGCTAGACTATAGTAGGGACCCAAACCAAAATTCCAAACATAAGAAATAGTTAAACACATACTCCTTATACATCCAGAACATGCCATACGCAACAGGTCGGCCACAGTGAGAAAATAAGTAATAAATTATTCTACCGAATCTCCAAACTCGTACTCTGACTACTGCGACACCACAAAATTCACAAGTAGGATAGCATACATGTTGAAAAATATTCCCTAGGGATCCACACACCAAAATAGTGATCCAGTGAAGTATCCAGACCAACTTACCAAATGGATACTCTGTTCTTCATATATTATGTCGGTAGAGTATTGACTTCTATTTTCCTTGCCGGTATGAATTGCCTCTAAACTACAGACCATGCTACTGACTCCAGTTGCCATCAGTGACAACACTAGTAGCCAATAACAATCTCCTAAAGCCATATTCCAACATGGGTGGGGGTTATTTTTAGTTGGTCCAAGACATTATAACCATTGGGAATGGATTTTGGATTGGAAGTTGGTGCCCTAGATGGTTGGGATGGTCTAGAAATGGTAACTTTTCCACCACATGTGGTGACTCCACAATCATCTTTAGCTCCCTTCACATTGAAAATAGTGACCCATTCATCTAAGAATGCAACAACATGATCATAAACATGGTTTACATTGTTATACTTTTTCTTTCCATTGTTGTTCCCTTTATTGTCATCTAGCATAAGATTCCTGTATATCTTAAGGTCCTAATTTCCTACAGGTTGTTCAACGTTTATGGTTCTGTCATCGATAAGGTCTTGGATCAATTTGTTTAGTCTCATGCAACTGGTCATCGTATGTCCCTTGATTTTATGAAAATCATAAAGGTGATTTTCGTTATACCATGGTGGTTTCACTTGGGGCTCTTGACAATTCTCATAAATGGGGATTTTAATGAGATTCTCTTGTACCTATTTTTTCATGATAGATTTGATTGATTCCCCAAGGGGTGTGTATTTTTGTTTGGGGGGAACTTGTTCCATGGGGGTGGCCCCCCTTGATTATTCAGATTATTGATCACTTGGTTGTTGGGTTGTTATGATATTGCATTGGCTTGTGTGTTGTTTTGGTTATTGACTTGCGATTGTTGATATGATTGTGTGTTTTTCCTTGAGGCACTAATAATAAATTTGGTGTCAACCACACCATCGTTAGTAACGTTCTTTTTCTTTTCCCATGTGCAAGGTTTTTCGTTATAACTAGTTGATGGATGATTGTCTTGATAAGTAGGTTTCCTCCCTTGTGCAATAAGGTCTCTTTCGATGTTGAGCGCCTTGGGGATTAATTGGTCATATGTGGTGATGCATTGCATTTTTAGATGGAAGGAAAAGGTTCCTTCAAGATTAGCAATGATAGTATATAATTTTTTGTTCTTCTGGCATAGTCCACTTGCTCCTATTAGCCTTGGATCACCATCATTGTAAGAAGGATGTGAATGTTTCCCCCTTAGCTTGTTTGAGAGTAGATAGTTCTTCTAGACTCACATCCATGCCTGTGTTGAATGCATAGTTCTATATGAATGCATCCATAATTTCTTGGAACTTTTTGGTTTCGAGAGGAAGGCGAGAGAACTATTCCATTGCTAGCCAAACTTTGAGGGAACAATCGCATTAGATAAGAATCGTCATATGTAACTTCCATACAATGTACCTAGAATTCCCTGATGTGATCTTCAGGATTACCTGTCCCACGATATTTGTCAAATTTATGGATTTCAAATCCTTTTGGGAATGGAACCATCACAATGCTTACGTCCAACAGATAAGGGCACAAATTCCCTTGGGGTTTTGTTGTTTTTTCTGGATTGGAGGTCTAGCACTTGTTGTGAGAGTAACTTGATTTGTGCAAACACATCATTTTGCGGATCAGGTGGTGGGATGATTTTTTTTTGGGGTGGTTTGATCACTTGAGTGATGGGTGGGGTGTTTTGCATGTTCGTGGGGGGTTGCTGCAAGCTTTTTTGTGCGACCAATGCTTGTTGGTATGCCTGTAATTTTTGTCGTGCCAACAACGCTTGTTGTTAGTCTTGTTGTTGTTGTGCCAATAATGCTTGTTGTTGGGCTAGTTGTTGAGCTACTTCTTGTTGCACTTGGTATTGTTGCAAAGCTTGTTGCTAGTGTAGACATTGAAATTTGGTCTAAGCCTGTGACTTCAATTTCTTCATAATTCGTATTTTCATAGTCGTGATTAAATAATGTTAATTATTTAATTATTCTCTAAAGTCCTTTATTCCTCTATTAATTAAATAAACTTAATTATTTAATTAGTTCATTTTAACATGTATTCCTCTAATAATTAAATAAACTTAATTATTTAATTAATTCATATTATCTTTATTTAACTTTGATTAATTAAATAAATGATTCTTTATTTAATTACATCACTAATCAACTTTATCCTCTTAAATTAAATAAATTCTTATTTAATTTATCCTAATCATATTTCTGACTATAATTAAATAAATACTTTAATTATTTAATTATTAATCTTTTCTTCAGTCAATTAAATAAATCTTATTGATTTAATTCAATCCTTAAATGTCAAATGTTGAATTAAATAATCATTTAATTCCTAAAAGTCTATTTTGGACATATTCCTCTATATTTAGATAATTGTTTAAGTTATCTAAGTATTCATTTCCACTTGACTCGAGAACAATTTAAATCAATCAGTTATCTCCTGATTGAATGTTTGATTGTATTTCACGAATAAACTCTTTGTCATAACCAGTGAATTATCTAGCTTTAATTCTTATGCATGTACACATTTATTAATTAAATATCTTTATTTAATTAATTAATTTATGCGTGTGTTTGAATAGATCATTTCTGTTACTCTATCTTTATCCTTTTCATGCAAACATTATTCTTCTAATTTTTGAATACTTTCAACTAGAGATTAAATTATTATTTAATCTTGATCTCTATTTTTAGGTTTTATCACTCACGTCAATACTAACACTTATCTCAATGCATGTAAAATATTTTAATTTGAATCATCTATCTATCTTTCAATCTCGGCCTCTCATTTGAATGATCAATTTTGTATAAAGTGACATGTCTTTCATCATTGCAGTTCCTCCCGAAATCTGATGACTTTTGGAGCACTTGTTTAATCTTCGATATTTTGCTATAATCACATACATCAAGGCTATACTTGCACACATACTAAAAATATAAGGGAAAGAATACCATCATGTAAAAATGGAGAAGGACAATTGAGGTCATTCATGGAAGGATGTAGATATTGGGTGAGATCATTCTATGTTTATGTTTATGCTTTCTTTGTGCTTTGTTGTTTAGCTTTAGATTATGATTCGAGTTTGATTGCATTGTTATTGCTTTAATCCCGTTTTGTTTTCCTAATGTTACAAATAGGCTTGTTGTTGAACTACTTGTTGTTGTGCTTGGTATTGTGCTTTCGCTTGAAATTTTTGGGCTTGATACTGAGCTTGTGCCTAAGCTTGAGCTTGTTGGGCGGCTTGGGTAGCTTGTGCAACTTGTGTGGCTTGTGCTGCTTGGGAAGCTTGGGTGGCTTGTTGTTGTTTCAATAAAGCTTCAGCTTGTGCTTAAGTAGCATGTTGTTCTTGTTGTGTGGCTTGTTGTGCCTATGCTTGTTGAGCTGCTTGTTATGCAACTTGTGTGGCTTGTTGAGCTTGAAACTGTTGAAATGCTTTTTGATAGGCTTGTTGAGTTGCTTGCAATGTGATGTTGTATTGGTTTTCCATGTTTGTTCTCGATGGTGGAGGTGGAGTATTTAAAATAGTGTGAGATGTTGTGATGAGATTTTGTTGAGGTAGTTGTTGAGGTGTTGTTGGATTGATGATAGGAGGTTGCATGGTAGATGGTGCAATTAATATGCTAGGTCCTTGGGAGACCACATTTTGAGATATTTGAGGTGTTTTAGATGGTGTAGTGATTGATTGTGTTGTTTGAATTGGTTCCAACTAGTGTTGCAATATCAGTGGCATGATCGAAGGATTTGGTATGTTGATTTGATTCACGATTAGAGGATTATTTTGATTTTGTTTATTAAGGATTGGTAAAGGGTTTTTCCCTAAACTGGGGATTCATGTGGATGTTAATGGTAGAATGGGAAATGGTGGGAAGATGGGTTGTGTGTTTCCTTGAGAAAATGATGATGAGGGATCAAAGATTCCCCCTCGTCCAAATAGTCCTCCTTGTGAAGTCATAGGGAGAGAGACTTGCGTGCTAAGGGAATATATTGGTGATGCAGAGAAAGTGGATGGATTGATGGTGTTGTTAAAGATGAGCAAAATGTACGGGTGTTTTAGATCTTGAGGAATGGATTGACCCAAGATGGTGTTTGCATCTAAGTCTTGGTTGTTTACAAGGGGATTTGTTTGAAGAGCATGAAGCAATGAACTCCCTCTGGCAACTATGGGTTGGCTTGGAGCATGAGATGATGTTGGTTGCGGGATGGGTTGAATGATGCTTTGGAAGGAAGGTGTGAATGAGACTGGTGGCATAATCCCAAGAGGTTTCTCCACAATACTACTTACATCATAGTTAGAAGGGAGTTTATCCCCCTCTTTAGCCAATTCCAACATGTATTGTGAAGGATTAAGTGCCATCATTGTGTTGACAATTTTGTGATTTTTAGGATTTTGGACCATTTCTATGATTTCATCTTGAGTCATTCCTAGGACATTGTTGGTGATATCCTCCACTTGGAAACCTCCCTCTTGAAGATCTTGTGGTAGTTGAGGAAGGTTGAGTGGGGGATTGTTAGATCCAATGGGGTTGATTTTAGGTGCAGTTTGACTTAGGTCACTTGAAGTGGATGTTTCTTTGTTTGTTTCCATGTTCTTCTTGTGTTGAGATCTAGTTTAGACCATAAAATAAGGATCAAATTTTAGGAATAAGGGATGGTGAACCTCTAATTCCTTAGGTTGGTCTAACTTTAGGTACAAAAAAGAAAATCCAAGATGTTAAGGATCAAAGGATGGTGATGAGATAATGAGAGATGGATGATGTGGATGATTGAAATTTTAAGAAACCTTGAAGGAGATACTAGACTTTAGGACTTTTGGATTTTTGACTTGGTAGTTGATTTGGTTGGGTTTGATTTGGATTTTTATTTGGATTTGATAATGAACTCATAAAATCCAAGAGGTTGGATGTTGTCTTGGAATAAAATTTTCCACAAGATGATAATTTAACTAAGTGTATGAAGAAGGATTCATCTACACACACCTAGTCAAACAAGATGATTTTGATTTGACTTAAAGGATTTTCCCAAAGTCTAGCATGAAGGATTTTTCTAAGATTTCTAAGAGTTTTTTGCGAGATGGTTTTTTATTGATGTTTTGAAATGGATGAAAGTGTTGATTTTTATCGTAAGTGAACTTAGAGATACTTTTGTTTACAAGACCTAGGTATTGAAGAACATGCTATACTTCCAAGGACTTGTCAACCCTACAAAGTGAGATACTCAAAACATTGAAAAAGACTTGGATTTTGAAAATAATAGAATGAATACAAATTGGGATTGTCTTTTGAAGCACGTTTGTAAAAGTTATAGAGAAACCTATCTCTAACTTGATAAAGCATATACTGATGTTTCTTGAGATTGCTTGGACTAAGACATTTGTGGCGATTGATGGACTTTGGTTTTGGAACTTTGATCTTGTGGGAAATCCTTTGAGAAAACACATGTGTGGAGTCCAATTGTCTTTTATCTTTGCTTAATGAATTCTTTTTACCACAAACACTTTCTCGCTTAGCTTTTGAACTAAATGTCTATGTCCCAATTTCTTTTCATCCCATAGGGTCCATTATGTGGAAATCAAGAGAATCAAGGCAATAGTTCCCTAATGTTGACTTTAGAGAGAAAATTGAGATATAAATCCAAATACTTAGAAGCTTCTAAGGATGAAATCCCTAGGGACAAGCAGTAGCACTTGGATTTTTCAAAGGTATTTTCTCTTTCTAAAGGTTTGAAATTTGATGACCTTGTTGAATGTTTTTTTTCAAGATTTTGGATCAAAGTAATGTGTTTCACTGACTTAAAGATTGTGCAACCCTAGGATGGAAAAGAAAATATTTGTTGAATTCCCACTTGGATAAATCCAATTGTGCTTATTCAGAGTGGATGATTAGAAGCTTGACCACACTAGCTCCTCTCCATGACACTCACTTCTATGGGTCAGCCAAGCTTTAGTTATCATGAATCTCCCATGATGAAATTTTCATCTCTACAAAGAATCGCAAATATGTGGGACGGCTCCAAAGGTACGACCTCCTAACACCAACAAATATTGGGATTTTGGATTCTAAACAAAGGTTTGTAGTAAGGGCATTCAAATTAGGGGGTGCAATGATAAACTCCTTGTGAGAGATCTCCCAACCCTTAGAGCAAGAGCTTTATGTATCATAAAGACATTGGGGGAGAGTTATCATGCACCGCTTCCCATTGTTTATGATTTTCATCGCAACCAAAAAATTATATAGTAGTTTGGAAGAGCTTGGCTTATGCTCATTACTGCTTGGGTCGTTCCCTTAGGGTGAGTACTTTTTCTGACTAAGGCGGGCCCTCTAAAGGTAAACAAAAGTGAGTAGGTACATTCGTACTTTGATCAATCTTTGTTTACTTGAACAAAGAGAGAACACACGCAATGTCCTTTCCCACACTAGGAAGCTTTGCTCAATTTTAAAAACCCAAATTTGAAATGTGGAGGAAATATTTTAGACAACCTAATATCACTAAAATGCTTTTGATTCTCAAGATCATTGTGAAGCACGAAAGAAGTGCATACACATTTTGATGGTATTATTTTGTAAAAAAGATTACAAAACAAGATAAGCACATGTTCATTTTAAATCCTTGAAGACAATAGTGAGTTCATTTTAAAGCACCAAACTTGAGTGTGAAATTGATTGTTCAATTTTTAAAACCCAAAATCAAATCTAGTGAGTTTCTAAGGTTCTTTTTAACCAACTTTGAGAAAAAGAAAGCTTTTATATGTTCTTTTTAAAGCCCAAACGAAATGTGTTTAATTCTTGAACTAAAAGATAGCAATATTTCCAAAGATTGGGTTATAAGTATCCCTAAAGTGTTAAAAAACACATTACAATCATGAAATAGTGCCATAAGAGACCTTCCCTTTGTTTCCTCTTTCCCTTCTTGATTACCTAACCTGCAAAAGTTGATTAGCCTACAAAAAATAGGGCCACAAAATAGGTTAATGGTTAAGAGAAATCAACAACATATAGCATATTCCAAAATAAATTTCTGCAAATAAAGGTGTATGCGCTAAAATATTCAGTATATTTGTTAAAATATTCAGTATATGTGCTATTAAACACACTCAATTCTCTATTCTGGAAAACAGAAAAGGGAATTCAAATCTTGTATATGCACTGAAAGATAAGGTAGATGTGATGGTTTGGGATACATATGCACTATAACAGAGTTTGGATGCATTGAAAGTCACAACCTACATGCTAAAATAGGTCGCGGATGTGCTACATTGAAATTCATGAACAGACCTATTGATGAAAACTTACAAGAAAATATTAAATACAGGGCTAGGCCCTCCTTCTAGGGCCAAATGTGGAATGCTTTGCCTAGACCTACTCAAACATGAACAAAAAATCAAACATTAGTCCATAAAAAAGTGTAAACAAGCATTCCCCATGAAATTCATTCAAACACAAGAACATGAAATCAAAGCAAAGTAATCAAATAAACTACTAATGAAATCCTATTCTAATGCTCAAGTCAGCATCCCATGGGGGAATTGGTGCTTCTTTGATGTGGAAAGAAGCCCTTTCTCAATCCCTTGATAAGCTTGATGATGGATGTGTGATCCTTGATGAAAAATTCGAATAACCTAGCTATGGATGATGAATTCTATGCTAATGTGGATAATAAACTTGCATAAACTTGTGGATTCAAAATTCCTAAGATTGTGGATCCCAAATCAATAGAGAAGGCCTCTATTTATAATGAATAAGGATTGAAGAATGAAGAATAGGATGAATGTGGGATTAAAGAAGAGACCAATGATATGGTGCCACTTGTCAACATGTTAATGAAGGAGAGTGGAGCACATTTTGAACAATGTGCATGTTAAATGCATGTAGGTGAAATTTGAATTTGAAGAGGTGACTTGTGCAAGAGGGGATGTAAGAGGAATTAATGCCAAGTTAGCTCAAGGAGAGGACATGTAAGAGCCTTTAATGCCAAGTTGGAGGACAAAAGTCCTTTGGGAGGGAGAATTCAAATAAGTGGAATATTCTAAGAATATGCCATATTTGAATGGAAATAGAAGAAATTCAAATAAATTGATTTACATGTGCAACTTGCAAAAGCTAGAGGAATGGAGGATTAGTGTTAGGAGTTAATTAATTTATGATTAATTAACTTAGATTGAACTTAGTTGATTGTGACCTTTGATTTAAATATTTGGATTTATTTAAATCAAATGAGAGGATAAAGAACATTAGTAATTTAATTAAATAAATTTGATTTATTCAATTAAATGAGGAACATTAGGATTTAATTAAATAAAGTTGATTTATTTAATTAAAGGAGGAATTTTGATGAATTAATTAAATAAATATTATTCAATTAATTGGTTAGTAAAGAAATGATCAAGGAAGAATCAATGTTAGTGAGTCATAATCAAGTGAATGATATAAATCAGGATATTTCAAGTGTCTACGGCTTACACATGTTGTGAGAGGATATTTGAGTTAAGATGTAATTTTGATTACTTAAAACCATTATTTTAAAGAATATTTTATACCTAATGGGGGCTATTTCATTTATGTGAATTTATATGCTAAGAGAAATGTTCGTAAATATGCATTCTAAGTTGATGGGTGAACACTAACATATAGGATCAACCATTGGATTCCAATTTTATGATAAACATTTTGTTAAAATTTTGACATATTAAAACATATTTACTATTAATGTAATATCAATTTACATATGGAAGTATACAAAATATAAATATTTATAAAAAAGTTGTTTTTGATTCTAATATTTATAAATATTAATGGAGTATCAAAAGAAGTAATTGGATATCTAGGTATCAACCTATTACTCAATTAAATATTTATATAAATTACAATATTAAATCTTAATTGCATGCTAGTTGTTCTACAAATGCTACCAATCTTATTGTAAATTCTTGAACACTACACATCTAATTGTATTACATGAAATTCTTTCCATATTCATTCTTATATGAATTTAAGACTCATTTCATGTTTACATAACCTTTTTCCTTACATAAAATGTTACCATTCTATTTTTTCTCCATGAACATTAAGTATTGAAGCCTAGTTTAAAGTGTATAAGCCACATATTCTCTTCATATGATTTTTTTATATATATTTTTATAGCTTAAGTTTTAAATTTAAATTTAAAGAGTGGATGTAAAAATATTTTTAATTTTTATAAAATTTTAAGGTTCTATTTGTTCCTTAATATGAACTAATTTTCCTTAACAAATGAGGTTTTTAGGACTACCAAAATTTTAATATTTAAATTTAACTTAATTTCATTATTACCATACATATAGTATTTTAATGATAATTTTATGTAGCGATATCAACGAATTTGATGTCTCCAAATGATTCTATTCCTACCTTCTTGTAAATAGTAATTATATTTTTCAACACATCTACTAATGCAAGAAAATTGTTTAGTGTACAATTAATCTCACATTAGCCAAACATATTTATTTTTAATTTTATTTTAAAGTTTTTATTACATTCTAGTCACTACTAAAATATTTAATATCCTACCATATTTACCTATAATTGCTTATTTATTTTAGTATCCTACCATATTTACCTATAATTGCTTATTTTTCCTTGTACCAAGAAATATATATTCTATTATTATCCTTCAATGCCATGTTTACTTTAGAAGTTTCTAATAATTATAATGTATCAATTAGTGTATGAAATTTATGAGGATTGATATTCTTATACCTAATTCAATGCCATGAATTTTCACAATTCTTTAATGTTTTTACTAGAAAAGGAACATATAGCAAGGTAATTGAGCCTAGAATTTTTTATGGTGCACTTTTTATGAAGATCCATCATTAAGACATTTCATGTAGCATTGAACTCTACTCTATCTTGTGGCCAAATAAGATCATCTCTAAGATTGGGAGTAGATACATATACTATCGTTAAGATAATTATAAGATAGTGAAGAAAGTAGGATAAATTTTAGTATGACATCATATTTAAATATCCTACTAATTATATAATTTATTGATCGTAATCAAATGGATAAAGCCTAGCATGTTGTAAGACCATTGTGATGGATTATAATATTTGTATTACTATAATGACATAGAGATACATTGTTTTTTATTACATGAAATTTGTGTGAATTTTTTTGTTTGAATGTATGGTTGGATAATCCTTCATTGGATCCTTTGACCTTGATTTAAATAGTTAGTATTAGTGTAATGCCCCGCCACACAACTCCAAAGGAAACTAATACATTTAACATTTATGGTACATTTTTTTTTTTAAACAATTAAAGTGTATAAATTATTGTATACATTAAATTTAAAAGATTACAAGTTAAACACCTAAGTCCTTTGGGGTACACGAGGTGACATTACATAACTAACCCATAACAAAAGTTGAAAGATGAAATTCCCAATTTCCATTAATGTAACTCATTCATTCACTTATCTTCAATTTAAAACATTCATAAATGATAAAGCAATATGACAAAGTTAAACCAATATGATAACCATACACATATACATAATAAGATAAGCATGGGAATGTATTGAACATATTTCCATAGATACAACACAACATTAATAGTGTTTACAATTATAGATCAAGAAGAAATTACATAGTGTGATTATACATTACATCAGTTTTTAGTACATCTCATTGAATACATACATACATAAATTTACATCATGAGACTTCTTAACACATGTGGGAGTAATACATTAATACATAAAGTATAACTGAAGTACAAGTATACATCTATCAACATGTGAACTCTGGATCAAGTTGTATTTGCAAAACTCTGCACTTAATGATACAACTACATGACAGGGGACCCAATGAGGTGCATAGCACGTTCCACCCGACCACCCCCGTGCTAAGAGTAAACAAGGAAGGATCCTCAACCAAGAAAATCCAAATAGAAAACACAAGACTAAACTCCAAACATGAAAAGCAAGGAAACACAAAGGAAACATAACACCAAGAGACCACTTCTAGAGGCTAGCAAAATAACCAAACAAGGGAATGCTAGAGGAAATTCCAACTAGAACCAATTGCCAAAATCATAGATCAACATTAAATCGCCATAAGAGGTGCCAACAACAATAAAATTCCAAGCTCATCAAATGAGACTGCATAATCAATCAATAATAAATATCCAAGGGCACCTTTCACCAACACCAATAAAGTTGCCATGAGGCATATATGCAACATTGAATAACTGAAAGGAGGCTACAAAGACAACATCAAGAAACAATTTCCTTAACAACATAAGACACAACCACCTCCAGATATGCACAAAAGCAAACAAAAGGGAAGCTATGGGAGAGTGTCATCGCACAGTCCTACAGGGGTTATCCTGACTACCTTTCTCTAGGCACCTACCCCCATCTATGGTTATCCTGATAGCCTCTCAAGGCGTCGGCCCCATAGGGTGACTCGTGCAGAACCGTTAACCTCTCATGAAGACAAGGCAACGATCTTTCCAACCATGGCCTTCTTAGCCCACCTTTAGTCTATGAAAGCCCTAATAGGTGGATGATCCATCCATAATTATCTTATTAATGTTTTACCACCCACCCATTAATTAATTAATTAGGTTATCACTTGTTACTCTAACTCTAACGTGGGTTATCCTGACAGCCCCTTTGTGCGTCGGTGCCCACATAGAGCCACTCTCCCTAGAAATCCAAAAAATAACATCTAATTCCAAGGGGTTGTACCAACAAGAAAATTGAATCACAAAATGGAACATCCATGAGGCAAAAATAATCTCACCAATAATCAAATGTATAAACACCCATAAAATGGGTACAACCCAAGAGTAAACTTAAAGTCACAATTATAGTCAAAATAGGGACAAGCATCAAATTAAAAGACCATATATAAAACCACCATTTCTCATGCCTCTAGAAGTCTTAAACAACAACTTAAGCTCCTATAGAAGGATAAACCAACTTAAGGGTTTCCCACATGACCATAACCCAATTAAGCAAAACAACAATTAACTCAACAATAATTCAAGAGTTAAACAATTACATACACAAGTTTTCTATAATTCAGCAAACACGATTTAACATATCACATTGTACAATTCTACCAAGAAATATAAATAATTGATTCACCCAAAAATCACTCAACTAAATTTATTAAAAATACTTGTTTCTAATTTAATAAAAATGTGTGTTTTTTTTTTTTAATTTATCCATTCACAACATAAAACCAAACATTACAATTAATATCATGAATATTTTCATTTATTTCCATCAAGTACATGCACATACTATATATATATATATATATATATATATATATATATATATATATATATATATATATATATATATATATATATATATATATATATATATATATATATGTATGTATATATATGTATATATATATATATATATATATATATATATATATATATATATATATGCACATATATATATATATATACATATATATATATATAATATATATATGTATATATATATATAAAATATATATACATATATATATATATGTATATATATACATATATATAAAATATATATATAGATATAATTATGAAAATATTACCAATCAATAGAATTATCAATATATATATATACATATATATACTTATACATGTATATATATATAATATATATATATATAATTTAAAAAAATTATAAAAATAAATTTTATAAAATATTTTTTTTAAGCAAGCGGCTAGGAGGTTGTGGTTAACCGAAGGCTGCGTTTGCAGCCAAGGGATGGCTACCTCTGGCAGCCCCCTAGGCTACACGCAACAGCCTGGGTTGGCTTCCTTTGGCAGCCCCTTGGGTTGTGTGGCCGGAAAAGGGGGCAGGGGTATGGCAACAACCGACCCGCCCCCCCGCCCCAAGATTTCATATATTACATTTATATATATTTTTTAATAGTTATTTTTATAAATATTTTTATAAATATATATATATATATATATATATATATATTATAACACAGAATTTCCCCTGTGTAATAACAGGGTTTCAATAGAAATAAATAATCTTTAATAAGGGATTTAAAAAATCCAAAATCATATATATATATATATATATATATATATATATATATATTAACAATAATCTTTTGTTATGTTCACAGACAAATCTGATATTTTCTCAAAAAAAAATACAAATCAGAACATACACATTTCAACCATAGCATGAATTTATTTTTCTCTAGCAAAGTTGTGATTTCTCCAAATCCAAAATTTCAACAACAAAATAAATTGGAGAAAAGAAAACATGAGGGTTTCATTTTTTTTATTTTCAATCAGCACAATTCAATCAACAAAATTCAAGTTCTTTTAAACACATACACCAGTACAAACATGGGAAACAAGATATTTTTGTTTTCATACAGAAATAGAAGAAATAACAATAAGAGAGGAACCTGGAGTCCTGTGTTTGATGTCGAAGAAACGAGCATGGAAACTCTTCTTCCTTTTTCGAAAATAATCTTCCTCAACAAATTCTTCTTCAATCTCTTCTTCAAGCTAAAATCTGAATCATCATTTTCTTCTTATAGACAAAAGACAAAGAAGCACAATAATAATAATTTTTCAAGAACTCTAGTTACTTCTCCCAAAAACACACCATTCTAGTGAAGAAGCCTTCTTTTTTCACAATAATCAAATTAAAGAAAGCTCTTTCATTTTGAAAAATCCACCCCATGCATTGGTTATTTTTCTTGATTTTAAAGCTCACAATTATCCCTCAAAATTAATTAAAAATTATTTTCTTTTAATATTTATCCTCAACATGATAATATCATTAAATTTTATAATTTTAATATTTTGAAAAAGATAATCTATAATCATCAACATCATTATTTATTTAAATTAATTAATTTATCCCTATTAATTAATTAAACAATCTTTTAAATTATAATATTTTAAATCTAACAATTAACTTAACTACAATTACCTACAAATAATTATATCAACTAAATAACATTAATTAAATCACACATAAAACAAAGATTAATTAAATAAAAAACATTCACAAATAAAATAAATAACCAACACCAATCCATACAAAAACAAAAACGGGGTTGTGGACAATGACACCGTCAAACTCACACGGGGTGATGAACTTGGGATGAGGACACTTCCTTATCAACTCTCTTTTCAACATCATACCCGTTGGGTTTATGGAACATGCTCAAACCTATCAAGCAGGTGGAGTCGATGTCCTATACCTGCATCCTACATAGAAACAAATGTCAAGTAGCATATAAATCTCCAATGCAGACACACTATGAAAGGTAGTCGTGGGGTAGCAGGGCACTCACGAACGAGTGATGCTACTTTGTCCTTTCACCAAGAATCACTAGCAAACACATCAGAATCCATAACAACATTAAACCACAACATCACCACATATTATTAAAGAAAAACTATAACATATCCAAATAATATGATCACCACCTAATGTATCATCAAACATCATAAACAGTAACATTAGCATCAAACCAACTAAACTATGAATCCACACACAAACCAATCCGATGAAATAATCACCATCACAAATCCAAGTATATAACCAACACAAAAGAGTATCTAAAGCATCAACAACACGAGGGGTATTACAATTAGAACATGGTTGATTTATGTGTTTTTATCGAAGTAACTTGAAAAAGAAGGATGAGAATGTGTATTAACCTATTGCAAGAATTAAAATAAATAAGGATTGTTAATAGGAGAAATCAGATCAATGAATTTTATAAAGGAAATGAAGAAATGTAAAAAACACATGGATGAGAATTATTGAGAGATCATGAGGAATATGCACATGACATGTATCAAGATGGGGTGTTGTGTTGAGGAGTTAATTGATTGATTGAATCAAAAGAATGACTGCGTGAGAGGATGAAGTGGGAGTGAGTGAGAGTGAACTATGGTTTATTTTTAGTAAAATCACTAAATTTAGAGAGGGTCACAAAATTTAGAGTTAAGAGGAATAAAAATAGAATTATATTTCAGGAAATAAATAAAATAATTATTTAATGTATTTTTAGAGGAATGTGAAAAGTCAAACTAAATAAATTAAATAATTTATTTAATTTTGGAGGATTAATTAGTTAATTAAATAAATATAATTATTTAATTATGTTGGATGAGAAGGATGCATGATTTTAATTATGTGGATAGAAGAACAATGCAAGATTTGCTTAAATAATTATTAATTATTTAATTAATATGGATAAGGAAAACTTAAAAAATAATTAAATAATTATAAATTATTTAATTAATATGGATGAGGAAAACTTAAAAAATAATTAAATAATTATAAATTATTTAATTAATATGGATGAGGAAAACTTAAAAAATAATTAAATAATTAAAAATTATTTAATTAAAGAGGGAAATGTGTTAGCTTAATCAAATAATTAAAAATTATTTAAATAAGACTAATGAAGGGTTGATTAGTGGTGATGATGGGAAATGGTGTTGAACTTAGAAGAAATGTATTTAGACATTTTTAGGTGTCTACATTTTGCCTCTCTTTGAGACAATGTACCTTGTGTGTGATGTTTCAAATACATGTTCCTAGTATAAAAAAATTAGGTCATGGTGTGCCCCAGTGTGCCCAAGAAAATGAAGGGATGAAGGTTGAATGGTAGGTTTCCCCCTTGAGAGATTAGTCGAAAGTTGAATTTTGGGTCAAGTTCATGGCAGGTAAACAAGATAGGTTTAGTGAAGAAGAGGGAAAAAAATGGGTTTTGTTGGCTAATGAATGGGTTTGGGAGAGTTAGGTTATGACGAAAATAGATTGAGGGTGGGTGGATGATATGGAATTAGGGTTTGGTTACCTATTTATAGGCATTGGGGATCACTTTCAATTCATTTGCATCCTCCTAGCTTTAGAGATCTAGAGTCTAATTATTTTAGAGTGCAAAGAAGTTGCAGAGATGGTGAGGATTTTGTGAGCTCTACACCATGTAGAGAGATTTTGAAAACACAAGTGACCCAAAGAACACTAGGTAATACATATCTAACCCTTAGGTCATTAGGCATAGGTCTAGGCGTCATTAATGCTAGCCAAAGGTAGGAAATTAGATGTGCCAAAGGGAAACATTTCATAGGGAAACTCGCTATTGTGTATTTGAAATATGAAATGGTGTATTTGATGGTTAAACTATGCACTTGAAGGTTGTTTTGCATATTTTCCAAAAAGGTTTGCATCTGATTAGCATATTTTTTCATCTAGTTTGATGCATCAAAAGGTAGATTGGTGCATTTGACAAACCAAATCACATATAATTGTAGACAATAAAAAATGTCCTAAGCCTGCGAGTGCCATTTTTCTTCATCCTCGTCCTTCAATAATTGAATAATTTTAGTTATTCAATTATGTTTGATCATATTCCTCTATTAATTAAATAATTTTTAATAATTATTTAATTAATTCACTTTCTAATCTTTATTCTATCCTGATCGATTAAATAAACTAATTGTGTCACTAATTTCTCCCTCTTCTTCAATAGTTAAATAAATTATTATTTATTTAATTATTTTGTCACCTTTCATTTATAGTTAAATAATTACCATTAGTTATTTATCTATTCATGGTCCTTTAATTCTTCTATAGTTAAATAATTATTAAAATTATTTAACTATCCCATGCCACCTCCCCTATTAAGTAATTAATCTAAATTAATTATTTAAGGTCTAATTTTCATCTCTCCTTTTAATTAAATTGATAATTAAATCGATAAATTGATAATTAAATGCTCCTCTTTTCATTTTCTCCAAACAAGTAATTTGAATAAATTATTTATTTTCCACTTGTCCATTTCTTCCACTCTCTTCATTTATAAATAAATTATTTATGCACCACCTAGTCAAAGATGTTCTGTCATAATCCCCTGTCATAACATTCATTTCCATCATAGCCTACATGTCTTGCATGTTTGTCATAGCTGTCAGGCGTCATAGCCGTCGGCGTCATAGCTTTTCCATGCATGGCATACTTTTGGTGCATCAATTTTGGATCGTTAATCTTGGCATCTTTTCTGAGACTTAATCTCAACCATCCATTTCATAACATCCCTCTCATGTATTCCCATCCATTGATCTTGGAATCTTTCTAGAAGATTAATCTCAGTCGTCCATTCGAAAGGTTGTCTATAAAAGCAACCTTCCTTCTCCATTTTCACCTTAATAGCTATTCTTCTCCAACTTTCTACTTACAATTTGCAGGTATTTGCACAAGTTATACTACAAATCTGAGGGCATATTTGTAAAAGGAGAAATAGGAGAGCAAGAGAAGTGATTCAAGTTCAAGCATAGGGAGTATTTTGATTTGATGTTTTATTTTCCTTATGCTTTCATTGTTTTCTCTTGTTTGGATGAGGTTAATAGTTTAGAAGTGTTGGTTGTCACTTTGTCTATGCTATTTTATTTTTAACCCCATCTCACATTGGTGAACCTAACGTGAATCTTACAATTTTGCAAAGAAATTGGTTTGTTTCCTTGTTTGTTTTCGATGTTTTGCAGGTTACAACCAAGAATTTATATGAAATCTCGTCATCTTCTTTTGAGCACAGAAAAATGGGCACATGGAATCTTTAAAAATGATTATCTGGGTTTTGTAGGCCTTGTTCTTAGCTTTTTGAAACTTCAAATGGTTTAAAATTTTGTTAAGATTTGATAAATTTATGGCCATTTTAGTATTTGTTTTTTTTTAATCTAGCTTTTAAAACCCACGTTTTCTTTTGCCTATAACATTTTTTTGTGCAAAATTTTGAAAAAATACTTTCTGGGTTTTGAAGGTTTGATTTTCATCTTTCCATGGATTGAAACGATTTAAAATTTTGTTAAGTTTTGAGAAAATTATCGCTATTTTAATTTATTGTTTTCATTAAACTTTTCTTTTGAGTTGCTAATCTCTTGTTTTCAACATGTGGCACAGCTTGGAGGGAGTCTAAAAACTGTTTCTATAGAAACAAAAAATCAAGTTTTTTCATTTCTTTAGGCATAATCAATTTTGTTTTCTTTCAACAACGACAACAAATTGCATTTACACTTATGAGGATAAAATGAACCACAATTTGCATGTCACTCATTTGGTCTTAAAATGAACAACAAATTACATATTTCATTCATGGGGCTTAAAGCAAACAACAAATCTGCATGAATCACTCATTGGGCCTAAAATTTACAATTACAACTTGCATTTTCATGTCATTGGGCTAAAATGAACACAAGCATGCATTGAAACTCATATGGTTAAAATGAACTTGCATTCTCATGGCATGAGTTTAAAATGAGCTTTGTTTTTCATATTTCAAGTTAAACTTTTAAAAAGAACAAAGTGTTTTGTGTGTCCTCCTCACATTATCATTTGGTAATTAAAATTTACAAGTGTCTTCAAATTTTGTCACCTTGATGCAATAATCAAAGTATCCTCTCCCCTTCCATATTCATGTGGTCCTGGGTGTAAGAGAAACGGTTATTGCCTCTAGAACTTGGGTCTGCCTTGGTGGGAAAAAGTACTCACCCCAAGGCGACTCAGATCAACAATGGAGCTTTTTGGCCAAGCTACCCCTGACCGGTATATAAATGTGAATCCTAAGGGAAAGCATAGGATTACGAGTGCAGATGTGTCATACGGACCAAGTAGTACTCCCCAAAACCATGTTGAGTTTAACCTCTTCAAGTTGGAGTGCCTCTTAAATGGAGCTTAATCTTGCACCTAATGTGTGGCCACTCAAATGGGGGTCCCGAATTAAAAACCTTTGTGTAGTAGCCAAAAACCTTCTATTTGCTAGCGCAACACCAGTTGGTGTGAAGGAATCCACATCTTCGCAGTCTGTAGTAGAGGTGATCAATCTGCCATGGGAGTTTCATGGGGGTTGGAAGCTTGGTTAACCTGAGAAGAGAGTGCACTGTAAGGGGGAGCCTATGCAACCAAGCTTCTAGATTCACACACTAATGATATGCAGTTAGGGAAACCCACATGGAATCTAGCGAATATTTTCCTGGCCTTACCATAGGATTGTGCTTGTATTATTTGTGTTTGTCCACATTTAAACATTGTGCTTGTCAAGTGTTTTTTGGATTTTCAAACAATAGACACTGTTAGCTCTCAAAAATGCAGGTTTGAACCACGAAAGGTTTCCAAGCTTTCACAATGTTTTAGGGTAACAGAACAAAGTTTGAAACAGTTAAACCTTCTACTCTCCAGATGCTGCTAAACCTAGGTGGGTGTACCTATAACAAATGAAGCAGACTTGACTATTGATCTTCTCTTCATGCCATGATTTGTCCACAATGGCAAATTGGAATGGACAAAATAAAACAAATTTGGTATGTATTGTATACCAGTATTCAAAACTAAACCCTAATATGCTCAGTTAACAAATGTAAAAAAGTATAAATGAAACAAAATGATGGAAATGGCAAGACCAGTGCCTTATATGGTATACAGAGTCAAATGAAATCTTAAACAACTGACTTCTTTCTAGAGGTCATTCAAATTGTTTGGCATATTTTGTTTATAACTAGTATAAACATGCAAAATTGTGATTATTAAGTTCTCCTTACTGATCTAAATGAAATTCCCTGATTACTGTGATTAATTAAAAGGATTTAATCCTTCCTTGAAAGAACCTATCAACCAATCACACAGATACGGAAAATACGTACTGATAAACCAGACATAAACATGTTATGTTGATTTAGATAACCAAGCAACATCAATCTTAGAGACAACATAAATAATTCTTTCAATAGGCACAACACAACAATTGACACCAGAATACGCCAGCAAATCAGATGATTTTCATTCATATCTCCATGGTTTCAAAACATACATCAGAGTCTCAACCCTGTGAAACATGGTGTTACACCGTACTTTCTATTCTCTATCCTATTCTACCTATATCTGCATATTGTTTTCAAAATGGACATTTATACATTGAGAATACGAAAGGACACATCCTTTTGAAAATAGAAAATACAAATTACAAAACAAAAGATAGAGAATAATTAGGCTCTATTTATCCATAAGTGAGTCTTATTGAGGTGGTCCAAATAATCCCGGCACTCATATGTGTCCGCATCTCCAACAGCATTCTGGATCGTGATTTCCATCTTGACCATTTCCTCATTTTGCTCGCTCACTTCTTCCAATGATGTATCCTCTACAGAAGTTGTCTTCATGATTTCATTCAGCATTGACTCACATTCATTTTTCCATCTGATGGCTTCTTTCAGTTCACCTTTATCATTAGAGAATGTAATCACAATTTTCTTGGCAGCTGCAATTAACCCCTGTTCATCCCCTTGCAATTCATCATAGAAATTTTGATGGCGATTGATTATATGATTTGCAGCTTTAAGTGCAGAACTGCTAGCCTCATCACTTTGAGCCAACTCATGAAACTTCTCCATGATTCATCCATCCATCCTTGTGTGCTCCTTCAATGCAGCAAGAGTATGAGAGTATCTTCCCCACAATTTATTCAACCAGGATGTCAAATGATCCTGCCTCTTCTTGACAATTGCAGCAATTGCATCATGCTTTCCCTAAGAATAAGCACTAGATCCTACCCAGTGATCTTTTTCCTGAGAACTTTCTCCTTGAGTGATCATCTTGGTTGTCCCCATTGAAACACCAACCAAGTCTTTGAGTCTATCATTTTCTCTCAGCAATTTTTCATTATTTTCTTTATACATTTCTCTTTCTTTTATCAATAGCTAAATTTGTGCTTTATTCAACTTTGCAATATTTACCCCAATATCTGCAGTAGCTACATGATCAGCTTCTCCAGCTTTTAGAGTCATAACATGGCCAAATTCCTTCTCTGTATCAATTACCACTGATTTCCTATGGGGTGGGTACAAAGCCCATATCATCAATGATCCCTCATCAATATTATATACTTGGAACCTGCATATACTTTTGTCACCTTTTCCTTGTCAAGCTTATGTGTAGCATTACTGCCCTTCAAGAAACTATCAAAGACCAATGCAGAGTTCAAATCTAGGCCAGGAAAAACCATGACACCAGCACTCTCCAACATTTTCCTCCCCACTTCAAGAGTCATATTTGTCATTTCATCATCCACACATCTTCTCAATTGAGCCAGCAATTGTTCCTCATTTCCTGAAGTAACATCATCAACATTCTCCCTTATTTCCTTCCTCTTCTACTTGTACAAGAATGCCTTGAACTCTGGGGAATGTATAAACTCATCATCAGAGACAAATGATCTGTATTCCATGTGCCTTGTATCAACATCACCACTTTCAATACTTTGTTCTCTAACTGGGCAGACATACTGCTGAGTCCTCATCCTGGATACCTTTTCTATTTTACCCTATGGCACATTAGCTCTTGGTGTTTCCTTATCTCCAGAAGACAATAGCTCAATATCTTGTAGCCCCTAGTTATATCTTTCAACTACCATTTCTGCTTCATCTTCATCCAAATTCTTGATCATATCATCAAAAGGATAGGGTACATGCTGATACCCTCCAAAGTTAATCCTTTCTTTGGCTGAATTGATATATCCTTCAGGGTCAAAGTTTTTCCTGATTGGTCCTCTTTTCATATTATAATGCAACAATCTGTCAAGGATTGAATTATATCCCTCTTTAGCCAATACAATGAAATCACCAAAACACAAAGTACTAGGCATAAAATCCTACTTCCCAAAGGAACTGAAATGCATCACACTACAGTAATCCATCTGTCTGACAATTTCCAAATATGCAACCCTGTTTGGAACTGTCCTTGGCAGAATGAGAGGAGCATCTTCAAATCCATATACTCTAATTACTGTAGCTCCCTCCAAACAATACCAGTCTCCCCAGTTATGATCAATTGGCCCATTGAAGTCTTTAGGTCGAAGGAATCTTTTGATCTCATCAGTCAATGAATAGTTACAAGGATAATGATACAATTTATACAATGTCTTTACAAAATACTCTTCAAAATGAATGAAACAAGAACCAACAAACCTGCTGTCCCAAATGGCAGTCCACAACTGAACAGGAAATGCTTCACCCTCCTTTCCAATTTGAGAAACTCTCATTTCTGGAGGCCATACCCCTAGCTCCTGTCCAAAATATAGCACTAAATGCATCAACAATGAATAATTTCTTAGATGAACAATAGAAGCTGGTCCCTTTATAGCCATCAATCCTGAATCAAGCTCCTTAGAAATATATGAAGCATAATCAAATGGCCTGGAATTGTGATATTGAATATCTGTTGTGATAACCATTGGCACCATTGACATGAATTCCGGGGCATCCATCCCTAATACATGACACACTAAAAAATATGTGTACTTCATATAAGGTTCAAACAAATCTACATGTTAGGGAGGCCCCTCACTATCTTCCAGAGGTTCTGGCTTGTTACCCTATTTAACCCTGTGAATTGGTAACCTCCAACCCTTGTAACTTGTATCCATTCTTAAAAATTCCTTCTGCAACTCCTCACAATTGATTTCCTCGTTGCAAAACCCTTCCAATTTGAAAACCTCACCTATTGCCTCTTTTGACACATGTATATGTGGTTTTCCAGAAGGATCACATATAGCTTTATGTTTTGGATCATAATGATCAGCAAGCAATTTTACCAATTCTGCATTTACAAATACATTAGGGCACACCAATTTCCCTACATTCAACTTCCATGGATTACAGACTGGCTCAAAACGGTTCCTCCTATGGCAATGGAAATTAAAAAGCTCATACCCTCTTACAGCATTCCAGACATCACCTATGAACTTGCATTTATCATCCAACTTATCAACTTCTGCCCTAAGCTGTGCAGACCTTCTAGCTTTAGGCCCTGAACCAGGTAGTTGATCAATGATGTCTTGGTTCAACCTTCATTCAATGCCTTCATGCTCTGTATCAGTCTTTTGTTTCT
>VDFB02260748.1:0-38025 GCA_007258455.2 Sequoia sempervirens | reverse complement strand
TCAATAGTCAATTAAGTGTTAAACCTTAGGTCAAGATGGTTTCCAAATCAAGTTAGAGGTGTGTGAACATACGACTTCACTTCTTAAGGAAGTGTTTGAAATGTTTCAAAACTTTGGCCAAAGTAATGCAAAAGTCTTTGCTTGCATTAGTCGGTTCACCATGATCCAAATTGCATATCCAATCAGATTAGTCATTCTTAGTTAGAGAAATCTAAAGTTGTATGGTCGATTGGTTATGTAGGACACAACACTAGAAAGTCAAATGGCTATTAAAATAATATTTATTATTTATTATTTAATGCTCAATATTGTATTATTATATTGTAATATTGTCGTTATGATCCTTCATCAATATTCTGCAGTTTCATTTTAGAAACTTGCTAAATTTGTAAATTTGTAAACTATTTGTGAAACTTTGCTTCATGTAAATAAAAATTGATTTTTTACCATTGCCTTTCGCAACATGGTATTAGAGCAGGAGAATAAAAAATTGGTTTTCTAAAATATCGAAAGAAATTTTTTAAGTTTTTGAAGATTGTTTTTTTTCCTATTAAAAATTTCATGGGATGTAATTCGAATTTTTTTAAGGGCTCGTTTTTTTGAAAAATTGTGGCTTTTTCTAGATCTGTTCCTCCCACGTGTCATTCTTCCTCTCAAATTCGCGTGACTCCCTTGCTTCAAATTTGGAATGTGTGTTCTTTTGTTTGAGGAGGCAATTTATTAATTCTGGACACATTTTTTGCCTATGTTTCTCAAACTTCTTAATCACATTTCTGTTAGATGCCAATCTGAGGCGTGATTTTTGTATTTACATGGGAAATGAGACGCGTTTTTCTGGGCACATCTTCATCTTTACTTTGGCCGCATGATTTTCTGTATTTTCTAGGCGTGTGATCATCTGCCAAGCACATTTTTCTCTGGTCTTCCTAAGCCACAATTTGTCTCTGTTTGAGTCGCGATTTTAAAGGTCTCTGGCGCAGATTTAACCCTCTTTTTGGACGTGATTTTTGCTATTTTCTGATTGTAGGTTCTCTATATTTCTTCTGCACTTGTTCAAGCTAGGGTTTTCAAAAATCCTTTGTTTTCAGAGCCGAATTTTTTTTCTGATCACAGATTTTTTATGGGTTTTTCGAGAGGATTTTTGGGTTGGCTTCCATTTTTTGGGGTGTCTCGAATTTCGTGCATTGGAATTTGTGCAAACAGGTTGCCTTAGTTTTTGTGCCTAAAGTTGCCTCTAGTTTAAGTGCATTCAGCTTTTTAAACCTCTTTTGTATATCTCATTTTTCATGCCTCGAAAAGCATGAAAGATGGCAAGTTTGACCAACATTATGTTGGAAGGCAGTCAGCGTTTCAACGGCAGAAATTATAATACTTGGAAGCAGCGAATGATGACTATCTTTGAATATCGCTGCCTTGATCAGATTGTTCTAGGCAATGTTACTCGTCCCACAACGGCAGATAAAACCCAAGAAAAGTTTGACGAGCAAAATCGTGAAACGGTGATGCTCATTCAACTTTCAGTTACTGATGATCAACTTCCACAGGTTCCATTTGGCAAATCAGTTGTTGAGATTTGGGAGCATCTGAAAAAATTGCATGAGACCTCCGACAAGAGTCATGCATTCTTTCTGAAGAACCTGTTGTTCTCCATCATGATGGATGAGAGAATGTCCTTACAGGAACATCTGACAAAGATTAAGGACATCTGTGATCAATTGGAGGCGATTGGTCAAAAAATGGAGGAAGAAGACATGGTAGTAATCACCTTGAAAAGTCTACCGAAGTCTTATGAGCACTTTGTTGAAACCCTCAACATTACATCTACTAATGTTGATCTGAAGTTTCTGGAGCTTTGTACCATCCTCTTGCAGTAAGAACGCTGGAAACAACAGTTTGGTAGTAATGCCTCATCGTCCTCTACAAAACAAGCTTTTGCAGCTAAGTCTCAACCTAAGAACAAAGGGAAAGGTCAGCCTTCGCAGTAGAAAGGCTCAAGTCAACCTTCGGGTAGCCCTAAGAAAAAGAACATTCAATGTAATTACTGCCACAAATATGGTCATATGAAGAAGGATTGTCGTCAGCATTTGGCTTCTAAACAAAAGAAGTAGGGAGGGTCTTAGCCGAAAGCGAATGTTGCCAAGCACACTGAGCAGAAGGAATCTTCCTTTTACACATTTATGGCTAAAAGACCTACAGATCATGTGAGGTCCTCTACCTGATACATTGATGCAAGTGCTTCGCGACACTTCACCCATCGGCATGATTGGTTCACAAACTTCTCTCCTTTCACTGACGAAGTTATTTTTGGAGGAGGTGAAGAGTATACGGTTGTCAATAAGGGCACTATACAGATTCAATCTGGTGGGAGGAATCTTATATTCCTCAATGTATACTACGTTCCTAGTATGGAACTAAACCTTCTCTCTGTTAGTTAGATCATGCAACATTCTCCTCAGTTGCATGTGGTATTCAGTGCACACAAATGTTCAATTATTGATATTGAGGATCCTGGTCTATACAGACTTGTGGATACAGGTGATTCTCCAGAGTTAGCCATGGCAGACAAGAATTCTACTATTACCAGTCTTTGGCATCAGTGTATGGGCACTTAAATGTGCACTATCTCTCTCAGCTTGCTCGGGAGGGACTTGTAGCTGGGCTACCTAAGATCTAGACTCAGCATCATGGTGTTTGTGGAGCTTGTCAAGCTGGGAAGCAGCACAGGACACCGTTCATAGATGGTGACTCATGGTGAGCCTCTAAGGTACTACAATTGGTTCACACTAATATATGTGGGCCAATGAATACACCTATTACTGGTTGCAAGTATTTCTTGCTTTTTGTTGATGATTTCAGTCATAAAATGTGGGTGTACTTTCTTGGACAAAAATCAGATGTGTTTACTATATTTCAGAAGTTTAAAGCCTTAGTAGAAAAAGAGTCTGGTTGTCACATAATCACTCTTAGGTCAGATAATGGAGGAGAATTTTGTTCTACCGCTTTCTCCAACTTCTGTGATACACATGGAATCAAACACCAGTTAACCACACCCTACACTCCTCAGCAAAACGATGTTGTAGAGCGTCGCAATTGTACAATCACTGAGATGGCCTGCTCCATGTTACAACACAGGAGTGTTCCTAATAAATTTTGGGTCGAAGCAATCTACACTGCTATCTATCTCCTTAATCGATCCCCTACACAAGTTGTTAAGCGGAAGACTCCTAAGGAAGCTTGGACTGGTCACAAACCTAGGATCAGTTATCTGAAAATCTTTGGCTCTTTAGCATATGTATGGATTCCAGATGCCAAGCGCTCCAAGTTGGATTCCAAGAGTCAAAAGCTTATGTTCACAAGGTACAGTGACAACCATTAGGCTTACCGGTTGATTGATGTAGACACTGATCGTCTCATCTTTAGTCGGGATGTTGTCTTTGATGAAGAATGAGGACATTTCATCTTTCCTCGCCTATGCAGCATTTTGAGGATCAGCCTTTTAAGGCTTCTAATTTGGGTGTTTGTCTTTCATTAGGTCCACCTGATGGGAGGGATTATGAAGATTCTATCTTTGATGATGCTCAACCTGATTTTCCTCTGGATGATATTGATCTTCCACCTGATGAACCTGTTCCAGATTCACAACCAATTCTAGCTCCTCTTATTACATCTAATGTTGGCACTTCTACTCTCCGGCCTAAATGGTGGGCTAAGACTATTGGTGATCTTCATAATGATGAGCTCATTGAGGGTAGATCATCTAGAAACAAGAGCAAACAGCAGTATACAGTCAATTTTGCTCTCATGGCCAACATTCACAGTGTTTATGAGCCTCAGACATATTCAGAGGCTAAAGGAATTCTTGAGTGGGAACAAGCTATGGAGGCTGAATATCAAAGTCTTCATAATAATCACACTTGGGTCCTTTCTAATCTTCCTCCAGGGAAGAAGCCCATTAGTTGCAAATGGGTGTATAAGGTTAAACATAAGGCTAACGGAACCCTTGACAAGTACAAAGCTCATCTCGTTGCTAGGGGGTTCTCACAGAAGGTAGGCACTGACTACGAGGAGATTTTTGCTCCTACAGCCAAGATGAGTACCATTCAGCTCGTCCTTGCCTTAACAGCCCAGTTTGGTTGGAAAGTCTATCAAACGGACGTTAAGAATGCTTTCCTCAACAGTGAGTTGAAGGAAGAAGTCTACATGACGCAGCCACCAGGGTTCAAGGTTGTCGGTAAAGAACCCAAGGTGTGCAGACTACTAAAAGCACTCTATGGCCTGAAACAGGTTCCTTGGGCTTGGTACATTAAGATTGACAAGTACCTCACAGATCATGGCTTTCAGAGGAGTCCATCTGATTCTAATCTATATGTCAAACACACTGGTAGTGATATTCTTCTTCTTGTTGTCTATGTGGATGACCTGATCATTATAGGCAGCTGGACACATTTGATCGCTAAGATCAAACAAGATTTGTGCAACACATTTGACATGACAGATTTGGGACTTTTGCATTATTGTTTAGGTGTTGAGGTTTGGCAAACAGAGAGTAGTATCTTCATCTCCCAATCCAAATATGCTCAAAGTCTACTAGATAAGTTTCGAATGCAAGATTGCAAACCTGCCTCCACACCCATGGAAAAAGGGCTCAAGTTGTCCGCTAAATTAGACTCACCTATGGTAGATGAATCCTTGTTCAGGCAACTAGTGGGCAACCTCATCTATCTCACTACCACTAGACCTGACCTCAGTTTTACAATGAGCTACATTTCACGCTTCATGATAGCCCCTAAGGCTAATCATTGGGTAGCAACGAAGCGTGTGTTGTGTTATGTGAAGGGCACTTCTAATCATGGACTTCTTTACACAAGGAGTCGCAATCCTAGACTCTCTGGTTTCATAAACTCGGATTGGGCAGGTTTGGTTGATGATAGGAAATCAACATCTGGGTATGTGTTCAGTTTGGGATCTGATGCAGTCACATGGACTAGTAAGAAGCAACAGGCAATGGCTCTCTCCTCGACAAAAGCAAAGTATCAGGGAGTAGTTAAGGCAGCTTGTGAGGCAGTTTGGCTTTGCTGGATGCTTGCGAATATAAAAATATCTCAAGTACGTCTGACTCCCTTGTTCTATGACAATCAAGGAGTTCTCAAACTTGCCAAAAATCTAGTCTTCCATGAAAGAACCAAGCATGTGGAAACTCATTGTCATTTCATTCAAAAGCTTGTTGAAGACAGATCAATTCAGTTGTTGTATGTTCCGAAAAAGGAACAGACAACAGATATTCTCACCCAGTCACTCAGTCTAGATAAGTTTGTAAAATTCAGGGGGCATCTTGGTGTAGTTGACAGACTAAGCATTAAGGGAGGGTATTAAAATAATATTTATTATGTATTATTTAATGCTCGATATTGTATTATTATATTGTAATATTGTTGTTATGATCGTTTATCGATCTTTTGCAATTTCGTTTTAGAAACTTGCTAAATTTGTAAATTTGTAAACTATTTATGAAGCTTTGCTTCATGTAAATAAACATTGATTTTTTACCATTGCCTTTTGCAACAATGGCATACTTGTGGGTTCCTTAGTCTATACTCTTCGTGAAGGGTAGAAACATTTCCAGTTGGAAGGTGAGCAAGGGATCGTCGGTCTGTGGTTAGAGGTGAAGCGCTCAAGTGATGCTCTCCATCTTGCAAACGACAACGCTGAGGCTTGTGAAACAGAATCATTGTCCAGATATGGAAGACTTGACCTTGTAACTGTATTGTAATATGTAAATTTGTATACTTGAAAGTTTATCATGTATGAGTTGTAATTGAAAAGTTTTATCTCATTTTCAAGTTGAAATTTAATGTAATTCAACTTCAAAAGTTGTTTTATACTTTCATATTTGATCATGTGCAATAAATGTTGTGTGTGAAAGAAAAAAAATTGCATTCCTATTTTTAAGCAAATGCTTTTATTTATTGCTATGTAAAAACCTAAGTATTTACTGAGTAGTATGAGTGAGTTTGTTACAACTAGTTAAAGTATTATTATTATTGAAGTAAAAAGGTCCCTCAACATGGGAGCATAGAGAAGCCCCTTTCTTTGCAGTATGTGTAATGTCCCTTTCTTGGGCTGTCAAGTTTTTTCGATAAATCCTAGTTTGATTGATGTCCCATTTAATCAAACTATATTGCATAACAGATTGGTACAGATTCAAAGATGACATACTCTCAGACCTTCATAGAACAGAATGCATTAAGAACTGAAGATAGATAACTTCCAGACATGCACAGACTTAAATACCCAAACTCAATGCTGATAAGAGATTTCTATGACCAGAAATTGACCTCAGTTACATACGATATTTGCAGATTTGACTGATATTCAAATACACATAAAGATATAGCAGAAATTAAGGTCTGAGAATAGTTTATTATGCTCTAAACTCCATATTCAGTACAAAGACTTTAATCACTCAGGTTTTCTGATCAGAAATTATATTTAGATAAATATGTAACCATGAATACTCAAACCTGGAAGCAGTCGGTAGCCTGAAGTGCACTCAGTAACAGGTGATATGCTTGAAACCAATTCAGTATGCACCTAAAGAGCAGAGGATGCCTTCCACTTATCTCCCATAATCTCTTCGCTGGGTCTGCACCCCACATGGGGTAATGCTATGGCCAAAATAGAGTGGTAAATGATGCATTTTAGCATCTAAGGCTTACGCCAGCTTCCTGTATATTCCCACGCTCCTCCTAGGATTGCTCACGATTATCTTATGAGTTGGTCATACTTCATATTTAACTTCATTGAACATACATATACTTCCCAGGAATTGCTGTGTTCTCAATCTTAATATTATTGTTGTTATGAATCTCATGCTTCTTTGAAACCCATGAATTCCTTTGGAAAAGGTTGGTGATTCATTTTTGTCTTTCTATTTTGTCTTTATGTGCAGCAAGCAAGCTAAAAGCACCTAACAGCTTCTGAACGGCTTCCTTGTCTCTCTCGATGCCTTAGACAAATGCTTTTCCAAATAAGACAATCCCGTCAGAAATTCTTAGCCAATGGAGATTCGGCAAGGGGAACTCTATCTGTAGCATTAATCAGCAATAGAGGGCACGAACTTGAGATGTAGATACTCTTAATGAGGCACAATAAACTCCAACTGAAGTCGACTCCCTTCTTTGTGACCCACGATTCACCAAGAGTAATCAACGGCTACCAAACAAAAGCAAGCACAGGCATTTGCAAAGTCTGAGATTACCTTTGGCAACAGGATTACACTCTTATGGGACCCAATGATTGTTAAGAATAATTATCGATTGCCTTTGTTCTCTCAAACTTCCACATTAGCTATTCTTTCCAAGGATAGCTGAATTCTTTTTGGTCTTCCACGGCAGACTCAACTTTGTCCTTTGTAACTTTTCTGCGATAGTCTCTTTTCCCCCACATTTTTAATATAATTAATTTTTCCACAAAAGATATCAATTTCTTTTAATAATCAGTCCACTCACAAAATATAATGATCAGGATAAGCAAGACATCTCATATGATCTGAAATATAATATAGGGTTTCCTTGAAATGACTGAAACAGTTGCAGCATTTATAAAATAATCTGACAATACCTTAACTACAAATTCCTTCAATTCTGAAAATTACCATAACCACTGGATATGCAGATAATCAAAATATCAAGATATGTTTCAGCTGGTAAATTCGAATGAATCCGGAAATTTTGTCTTCGAAGAAGACACACAAAATTTCCCAAAAAATCGTTCTCCTTAGCAAATGTCATTTGAAATTCCAAACTGAATAACTAAGCCCAATGTGAACTCCGTCGCAAATCCACCCTTAGAAAGAGTTAGGTTTTCATCCAACCCTTTCCAATCTGCTGAAGGTTTTCGTCCTCAGAGATTTAGTTAAATCAAAGATTCAAGCCTTTGCACAAAGCATAAGAAATATTAACTCAACAATGGATGCCCAAATGCCTTGCACTCAACTCCTTTTAAAGGCTTTAATGAATCTTCTAGAAGAAGCCAACTTGTAACTAACTCTAGCTTCTAAACGAAACTTTATTTAATAAAGTGCCCTTTTTATTATTTTATTATTTCCACTTTATTTTAATTAAAATCATCCTTTTGAAATAATATTAATCTTTGGACAACTTAAATTAATTAAATTAATTAAGTCACTTCACCAAAAATTTGGGGACATTACAATATGAGGATTAATTTGACAATCCACCTAATAGAGAAAGCAATGACCATTCATTCAATATTACCCTTGATGCATGATTACAACTAAGTATACAAATAAAGCCATACAGCCATCAAATTTAGTGCCAGTAGGACTCCAAACTCCATCTCCTACCATACCACAAGTCTTGTCTAGCTTTCCATGAAATATAAATTATGTAATGATGTCAAGTAGCCCTTCATTTATGAGTGAAAATGTTGAGAATATTCTATTCACAAAGATCCACAAAGATAGATTTTTGCCAAACCCAACATTATAAGAAATGAATCCAAGTTCAAATTGCAACAAATTTTAAGATACCCTTCAATACTTAACATCTAAGTCACAAGGTTTGCTGAATTTCATTCCTGAATTTCATCCATGAAGTTTGAAATTCGGCAGACTTCAAAACATTGCCAAAAGTTCGCTAAAATTTGCCTAATATCCGAGTGATGTTTTTTTTAAAAAACATTTTTTTGGGTTCTTTTCCGCATTTTTTGTATTGTTGCAAGAAGAGGCTATCTTTCCACGTTTTTCCCACACTAACCACAGGTAAGAAACTAGTCTCAAACAAGGGGAAAGGAGTACCCGCGAGCAAACAAAGGAAGGAGATTAAACAATGTATTGAACAAAGCATTTGCAAGTGTCATTCATCCCCCCTCCCTCTCTTCCTCAACGATAGTTTTCAAGGTAAAATAAAAATATTTGTGAACGCCATTCATCTCAGATTATTATTTTTAATATGTTCTTAAATATTATTTATTTTATTATGTTTTTATATATTTTTAATGTTATTTATTTATATTATGTTTTTATATATTTCTAATATTATTTTATATGTTTTTATTTTTGTATGGAGGGATTGAACTCTCTTTATCCTCTGAAATGTTATAGAAAATTTGTTGGTCCTTCTGTGCACTATGAGTGCTTTTCTCTTTCTGAATGGTTCTCATCATCTCACTCCATTGATCAACAAGATGTTGAGTCACTTTTAAGTTCTAACAATACTCCTAATGAGTTGAGAAGAGATATGTCCCTGTTGGTTGTAGTCCCCTTCTTAACTAGTTTTAGTGTTTTGGTGGATTAGCCTATCAACGGGTCCTCGTAGGTTAATGTTGGTGTTCAGAAGGCCTTATTTGGGAGTTATCTTCTCCAAAGTTTGGTGATATTCAGAGATAACATTCCTAAGGTGTTTTTGGCTCCGTTTACAGTCACTATTTTTAAAGTCACTTGGGCATTTGGGTCCAACCTTACAATTTATGGTAAGCCATTCTGATGAGCAGAGGAAGCAATGGGTAGCCTCGAGGTGTTGGCAAAATTAATTAAATGTTGATATATTGGGTTTTCTATGGAGTTATGATTCATTAATTATTATTAAATTATTAACTTTAATAATAATTAAATTATAAATGGATATCATTAATGAAGTTTAATGACCTTTATAATATAAGGTTTTATTATATCATAAGGTCAATTAATAAGTCATTAAAGGTGGCACCCACATTTAAGTTATATCACTTGTGCAACAAAAACAAATGTTATTAAATATTAAATGGTTAAAAATCCCTAAAGAAATCATGCTTTTTAGAGGAGGTATAAAAAGGTTTCAAAAAGCACATTCAATTCATTCATTCAACTTTTACAAACTTGATGCTTTTTTGCTGTGGAGAAGAAACTGAAACAATTTTGGCTAAAAATTGCTTAAATTAACAAAGGAGATCATTACATTAAACAGAACAGAGAAAGCTGCCCCTTCTTTAGAAAGCTCTGCAATAAGAGACAAGAGTCTGCCACTGACTCTGCCACTTGAGATGAGTCTACCACTAACCCTCCCAAAATCTACAAAACTGCTGACCAGAAGTCATCACAAAATGTCCAACCTAACGTTGAATAACAGAGTTGTCCCTCCCTGAAACTAGAGACACACGGAGAACAGCTGCCACGATTTTTGAGGTGCGACCAAAACAGACTGCACCAAACCACGATTTTTGAGGAAAAAATCGCCAAACCCAAGATTACAAATCATCGTTTTTTTTCGGAAAAAAAGGCAAAAACTAGAGACCAAAGAGCCCTCCCGAACAACAGAAACGCTGACGAGGGTATACAGGAAAAACTTTGTAATTTTTGAGGAGAAAATTATAAACCCTTCAGGAATTTTTTAAGGGAAAAAATTATGAAAACCCACACAGAGTTTTTTTTTAAGGGAAAAAATATTAAAACCCATAAATCCAAAAAAAATTCTTTTATAAGGGAAAAAATATTTTAAAAACCCACCCATCGATTGTCGGCTGAAAAACAGAGGGTTTGGAACCCTAGCCGCCAGAACAGATCTGCATAGAAATCGAGACACGGAAAACGAAGCACCCAGAAAAATTGGAGGACAACCCATTTGAGATCTCGAAAAACCCACCAAGAATTTGCAAACGAACAAAATTTCCGCCTTGAACAAGAGGGTCAAAACCCTAGACGAAAATTCTGGAACCGTAGTTCGCCATGAAAGACCAGAAAAATTGCAGAAAATAGCAAGAAAGAGGACGACTTGCAGAAAATGTCTGAAATCCGCGGCCACACCAGGTACAAGGAAGAAACAAGTTTCAAAATCGCGGCCACAAATGTAGCGAAATCACGTTCAAGAGGAGGGGCAAAATTTGTGCGCCCATGTACAGTGAAAAACACAGACCAAAAATGACGAAATCGCGACTCTTTTTCAGATGAAAATCGCACCCATTCGCGTCCAAAAAAAACGCCCAAAAACTAATTACATTTGCGCGGGCTCGAAAACGAGCAAAAGGCAAATCGCGGGCTGCAAAAACCCTCGAACGGCTAACGGCGCAGGAATGCAAAGGTTTCTCCGACATGCAAGAAGAATAGGAGTCGCGTGGAGCAAACAGAAAAAACACCAAACCCGCGACTCCAAAAAGTCTAACGGGATGCAGAAGTCGCGCAGGTACAGAACTGACATGGGAGTTGAGGTCGCCACACAGGTCGCGCGAGCAGGAGTCACAGGAAACACGGGCAGAGAACACATACAAATCGCGCCTAAAAAAAGTGTGCCAGAAACCCTCGTTCAAACCCATGAAATGCTTCTGGAAGTCACATGGTTTGCAAATTCGTGTTTTTCAGAAGAAGAAAATCGTGCTCAGAAGAAACACGCAGCCAGGAACAGAGGAGACCACGAAAAAATCTGCGGGCCTAGGGCACAATTTTTGCCTTTAACAGGAGCACAAAAATCTCAGACCAAGCAGCCACGAATTTACCCAGAAACCCTCCTAAAATCCTAAGCCCTCCCGTAGAGGCTCAAACCTGCTCTGATACCATGAAACAATTTTGGCTAAAAATTGCTTAAATTAACAAAAGAGATGATTACATTAAATAGAGGAGGTAGATCACTGTAGACATTTAAAATGTCCAACTAACTCACCTACAAACTACTGTAGCAACAGTAGTATTGACCATTAATAATAGAGAATATAATATTCTAACAGAAACAAGGGTTTCAGTCTGAAATTCAATCTTGGAGAATGAAAACTCTCTCAAATTTAGTGATCTACAGATGTGAAATACCACCCAAGGATTGCTTTACAAGTGGCTTCATCCAAGAGCTGCATTTGTGCATATTGAGATCAATATTTCAAAGTTTTTCAAAGGTTTGTTGAGCAGATCAGAAATTCATTGGAAGATATCATTGTTGTTCACCTTTCATTGCTAGCACGTGGGATTCATAAGCCAGGCCATACCATTATATGCTGGCCGTACCATTCTATTATGGCCATACAACTTCATATCTGGCATGTGGGGTTTCGAGGAGAAAAACACCTAAGTATTAGACTCTAAATCTATATCATTCTAGGCATCTAAAGCATCTGATCATTGAGCAGCAATTTCAAGGTGTGGAAATTGGTCATTTGGCTGAAGCGTCCAGTGACCTCCAGGTATGATTTCATTGTAAATGCATAAGCACAAATAAATCTGAGTTAATAGTTTTATATATTTGCTTCAGTATTTCTTTCCTTGCAATTATATGCATTTTCCTGCTTTCCTGGCAAATTTCATCAAAAACAAAAAAAACATAAAAACCAAACAAGAACAAGACAGGCAGATTTGAGAAAGTAAATATCCTATCAAGGGTGGGATATTTCATTGGCTCTGCAGCCCGCAGCTCTATTCCTTTCTCTATAAACATGATTGAAGATGATGGCCTTGAAAGTATCGCAAAGGGTGATTGCATTGTAAATTTTTTTTGTTGTAGCTTCCAATCTTTAATGGATTGCTTTTAAAGGGTTCTAATTAATACCAGTGAAACCTCCCAAAACTGGCGTTTTGCTTCTTAGGTTATTTTCTTGCATCAAAACCTTTAAAAGTGCCTTCACTATCTGTATTATTGATAGCCAACCAAAGAAAAGTTAATAATTTTTTGGTAGATCTCCTTTGCAAATGATTTACAAAACCTGTCTTGGGCTCTATCCACAAGTTTTTGGTACCCTCTTCTGTATGTCTAAATGTTTTATCTTCTCCAATCCCACTTGGGTAGGAAAGCGCTTAATTATGTCATAGATCTTTATGCATATTGGAATATGTATCTGATTGAGTACAATGATTGGAATATGTATCTGATGGAATATTGACCATCATTTGTTACATAATACTTTACATAGGGGCCTCTGTTCTGTTTGATGAAGTATTCTGAGTGATTATCATTGATCCTGGCTATGAGGGGGATTGCTTCAGGCCCTTAGTCATCCTTGCACTTTGTAGTATTTCCTAACATCCTAGTGGACCAAGATCTGAAAGTGAAACTTCTTAAGGCATTACCTACGGAACTGTTTGCAGCATAAAGAACTCTGTCCAGAGTCATGCTGTCTATGTATTTATTTCATGTCATGTGGGGATCTTTGTTCAGCCTTCAAACCATCTTGGCCCCAAGGAATTTATTTATGGAGTCTAGGTCTCTAATCCCAGCTCCACATATATTCTTGGGTTTACACCTAAGTTACCGGTTCGGGTTCGGGTTCGGGGACGGGTGCGGGTACGAGAACCCGGTACGTGGGTACGTGAAAAATTTTTTTAGGGGTTTGGGTACGTATGGGTGCGTGTGTATATATATATATATATTTATTATATATACAAAAAAATAAGAGAAATATACAGAATTGTAAAACTAAATCATTTCATAGTATGATACTTGATCATTGATCAATGCCAAATGCTAAAGATAAATATTCACGATCATTGATTATTGATCGTGTTAATGTATGATAGCATCGGTCAGATCTGGAAGATGATTGCTGCAAGCACCATCATCTTTTATACCCGATTGAAGCTTATCATTATTTTGTGAAAAATTCTGGAAATCATATCATACGAGTAATGAAATTCGAATCATGTTTAATGTTTTATTCTGATCGAACTTTATTACCTTTCGCTGTTTAGTATAAAAGTGTTATACTAACGGTTTTTAAACTAAGTGTTAAACCCGCACTCTAAAGAACACGTCCCATGAGTGGACGTGTCTCCACTCGTGGAGACACATCCTCTCATGAGGCATGACTCTTAGAGGCAGGATTCCTCACATACATATGGCGAAACCTATCCTGATATGCAAACATAGAAATCAGATAATGTTCTGCATTCAGCACATTAAAATTTAAGTCGAAATTCTGTGTGTCTCTGGAAGTCGAAAATCTGTGTCTTAGCTTTTGTAGATTTTGATACTAAGAATTATTATAGAACCCTTAAATCTCTCGTTCTTGCCATTAGATTTGTTTACATTTACATGGTATCAGAGCCAGGTTGTGCGAATCCCAAACAAATCTAAATACCAGTTTGCTCTAAGAAATTCGTATTTTTCTAAAAATCGAATTTTACTCACATTCTTCATAATGTCAAGCGTGATCAGATTTGAAGATCGCCTTGCAGGAGCAGACAACTTCACATCATGGAAATTTAGAATCATGATGATCCTTAGAGAGTATAAATTAGATTCATTTGTGAGAGAAAACTTGGAAGAACCTAAGTCTAAACCTGAGAAAACTCAATGGGTAGAAAACAATGAAAAGGCCATGAAAATCCTTGTAGATGCAGTTAGGGATCACATAGTGCCTATCCTAGCTAAACATGAATCTGCCTACCTCATGTTCAAATCTCTTGAGAGTACCTTTGAGATCAACAACACCTGTAGGACTCTTGCTTTGAAAAGGCAAATCAACAATGTTCAAATAAACAAAGGAGAGTCCATTAATGCATATTTCATGAGGATTACTAATCTGAGAGATCAATTATCCACCATTGGATATCAGATTGATAGTAAAGAGTTAACTCTGATTGCTCTAGGAGGTCTTCCAAACTCTTGGGAGTCTTTTGTTCAAGGTGTAAGTGCAAGATCTAAACTCCCTAAGTTTGATAGGCTAAGATCTGACTGTCTTCAAGAAGAATCCAGACTCTTCTCTAAAGAGAATAAACAAAAGAACATAGATGAAGACATTCTTGCACTCAACTCAACATCTAATAAACAGAGTAAGAAAAAATCCTTCAAGAAAGGGTCTTTCAAAAGAAAGAGAAATTTCAATGGAAAGGGTCCTCATAAGAAGAAAGATATTTCTCAAGTACAATGCTTTAGATGTGATCAATATGGTCACTATGCATTGAAGTGCCCTGATAGGACTAAACAACAAACTTCCTTTGCTAAAGTAGGAAAGTCAAATTCAGATCATGAACCTGAGAACTTTGTGTTCTATTCAGCCCTATCTAGTCAAGTATCCGAACTCACTCTCGACTGGGTGATTGACAGTGGTGCTTCTAGACATATCACAGGATTCAGAGAACACTTAGATACTTTGACCGAAAGGTTTGATGAAGAAGTAACCATCGGGGATGATTCAGCACACCCTGTAAGAGGGGTTGGAACTTGCTCTATCAAGTTGAAATCTGGGCTTTCTCTTCAACTCTCTGAAGTCTTGTTTGTACCTGGAATAAAGAGGAATCTTATATCCATCTCTGCCCTTGAAGACAATGGTTATAGAGTTACCTTTATAGATGGAAAAGTTCTTGCTTGGCCTAAAAACTCATCTATCAAGAAAGCCCTTACCATAGGTGTAAGACAAGGGTACCTTTATAAACTATGCACTGAAGTTAATCAAGCCCTTACCATTGACACCTTTGATTCAAATGAGATTTGGCATAGAAGATTAGGTCACCTTCATTTCCGTGCCCTACCTTCTGTGGAAAAACTTGTAACAGGCTTACCTAAGTTAAAACCATCTCATGAAGGAACTTGCAAAGGTTGTGCCTTAGGGAAGAATTCAAAGGGATCCTTTCCCTCTAGTTTGAGCAAAACTCTTAATGTGTTAGAATTGGTTCACTCAGACTTATGTGGACCCATGTCTGTACCCTCTAAAGCAGGATTTCTTTACTATGTCATATTTGTAGATGACTTCTCTAGGAAAACCTGGATCTATTTCCTTAAGTGTAAAGAATCATTAGAAATCCTCAAAAGGTTTAAAGAGTTCAAAGCCCTCTCTGAAAATTTCTCCGGAAAGAAAATAAAAATCTTAAGGACAGACAATGGGAAAGAATACACCTCTGAGATTTTTAAGGAATTTTGCCTAGAAGCTGGAATTAAGAGGGTGTTCACAGTTGCCTACAATCCCCAGCAAAATGGGGTTGCTGAAAGGAAAAACAGAACCATTGTAGAAGCTGCTAAAGCAATGCTATTTGACCAAAACATTGATACTTCTTTCTGGGCAGAAGCATCTAGGACTGCTGTTTATATTCAAAATAGGTGTCCTCATTCACATCTTGATAACAAAACTCCTGAAGAAGCCTTTACCGGTGTGAAACCTGACATCAGTCATTTTAGGATCTTTGGCTGTCCTGTCTACATTCATGTATCTAAAGAGAAGAGATCCAAACTAGAACCTTCCGGAAAGAAAGGGGTGTTTATGGGTTATAATGAAAATTCCAAAGCGTACAGGATTTACATTCCCGAGCAGAATCAAATTGAGTTGAGTCGAGATGTTACCTTTGAAGAAGACATTGCATTCAAAAGGGCAAGAAGCTCCTCTGAGTTAGAAACCCTTTCTCCTAGAGTACCTGAGGTGGAACCTGATTCTGAAATTCAGAGGGAGCACTCTGAGGAAATGTCACACGAACTTCCATCAAGTGAGAATTCAAATGATAAAAAGAGACCACTTTGGGCCAGGAAGATGCTCAAAGAAGCTGAGGTTCATGCAGCACCCAAAGGAACGTTCAGGGAGAGTAAAAGACCCAAACGTTTCTCTGGCTATGTTGCTCTAATAAACAACATCTTAAACTCAAAACCTGACAGTGTTTCAGAAGCCCTTCAACATCAAGCATGGAAAGATGCAATGACGGAGGAATATCAGTCCATTCTAAAGAATGATGTATGGGATATAGTGCCTAGACCAAAAGGGAAATATGTTGTCTCTTCCAAATGGCTCTTTAAAATCAAGCATGCTGCTGATGGCAGTATAGAAAAATATAAAGCACGTTTTGTGGCAAGAGGTTTTTCTCAAAAGGAAGGCATTGATTACGAAGAAACATTTGCACCTGTTGCCCGTTACACATCAGTGAGAACAGTGTTAGCCATTGCAGCAGCTAAAGGCTGGAAGATCCATCAAATGGATGTGAAGACTGCCTTCTTGAATGGAACCATTGAAGAGGAAGTCTATTTGGAACAACCTGAAGGTTTTGTGATACATAAACCTGACACACATGTATGCAAACTGAAGAAAGCTCTTTATGGACTTAAACAGGCTCCCAGGGTCTGGTATGAAAGAATTGACAGCTATCTCTTGGGATTAGGATTTTCCAAGAATGAGGCCGACTCCAATCTCTACTTCAAGGTAATCAAAGGTGATATGTTAATAATTATTTTATATGTTGATGACCTACTGATAACAGGAGAAGATCACCTCATTGCTCAAGGAAAGCAAGATCTAAGTTCTGAATTTGACATGAAAGACTTGGGCATTCTACACTACTTTCTAGGTTTAGAAGTATGGCAGAAATCAGAGGGCATTATACTAAACCAAGGGAAGTATACTATTGACATTCTAAAAAGATTTGGAATGTTGGATTGTAGACCGATGTCTACACCTATGGAAACCAACCTTCACAAATTGAAAGAAGCAGCAGTAGAATCCAAGTGTGCAGATTCAACCCTTTACAGACAGATGATTGGATCTTTGATGTATCTGGTTAACACCAGACCTGATATTTGCTATGCAGTGAATGTTCTTAGCCAATTCATGTGTGAGCCAAAGGAAATTCACTTAATGGCTGTGAAACATATTTTGAGATACCTTCAAGGTACTATTGGATATGGTCTTCTTTACAAGAATGATCAACTAGATCTTCATGGGTTCTCTGATTCAGATTGGGCTGGAAGTATAACCGATCGAAAAAGCACATCAGGATGTTGCTTCAGTTTAGGATCGGCTATGATATCTTGGATTTGCAGAAAACAATCTTCAGTTACTCAGAGCTCAACAAAAGCTGAATACATTGCAGCCTCTATGGGTGCAAGAGAAGCAGTTTGGCTTCGTAAATTGCTTGTGGGACTCTTTGGTGAACCCTTGAATCCTACAATTATTCATTGTGATAATCAGAGTTGCATCAAACTCTCTGTAAATCCTGTCTTTCATGATAGATCGAAGCACATTGAGATCCCCTATCATTATGTAAGAGATATGGTGGAAAAGAAGGTAATTCAGTTGGAGTATATCAATACAAATGATCAAACTGCAGACATTCTCACCAAGCCTCTCTCCCGAATCAAGGTGGAGCACTTCAGGAAGAAACTTGGTATGGTTGAAATGTAATTTGTTATTTATGTTTGAAATACAAATTGTTTATAAATTGTACTAATATATATAAAGATGTTTAATGTGTAAACTCTTTTGTCATGTGTGTGACTCCATGTGTGTGACTCCATGACTTTATGGGCCTACTTTCCCTGTGTGTATTATTGAAAGGTGACGATCTTTCTAATAATGAACACTTGTAATTGACATTGTAAAGTGACGACTCTACAATGATCAAACTATCATGATAGATATCATGTGACTTGATATTAATGGAAATGTCATGATAGTATCTCTTATTGATATCATGGGACTTGATGTCATTTGTAGATCATTATGATCCTTAAGAGATAATCATGGTGGATATTTATATCCATGGATATGCCATGAATTATGGTAGACATCATGTGACTCGATGTCAGTGCACATACCATAATAAGTTATGATATGAAGAATGTCATGTGACTTGACAATATTGAGAATTCATATTATGTCTTAGATATCACGTGTTTAGGTGATATCTCTAGTTATCTGGTTTGATATATCTTCCCTTGCTAAGAGGGAGTGTTAATGTATGATAGCATCGGTCAGATCTGGAAGATGATTGCTGCAAGCACCATCATCTTTTATACCCGATTGAAGCTTATCATTATTTTGTGAAAAATTCTGGAAATCATATCATACGAGTAATGAAATTCGAATCATGTTTAATGTTTTATTCTGATCGAACTTTATTACCTTTCGCTGTTTAGTATAAAAGTGTTATACTAATTGTTTTTAAACTAAGTGTTAAACCCGCGCTCTAAAGAACGCGTCCCATGAGTGGACGTGTCTCCACTCGTGGAGACACATCCTCTCATGAGGCATGACTCTTAGAGGCAGGGTTCCTCACATACATATGGCGAAACCTATCCTGATATGCAAACATAGAAATCAGATAATGTTCTGCATTCAGCACATTAAAATTTAAGTCGAAATTTTGTGTCTCTCTGGAAGTCGAAAATCTGTGTCTTAGCTTTTGTAGATTTTGATACTAAGAATTATTATAGAACCCTTAAATCTCTCATTCTTGCCATTAGATTTGTTTACATTTACAGATCGAGCAAGATTCATCATACATTTACCCTGGCAAACACATTCCCAGGTCTGAGATATTTACAAACTCATTGTATTACTTGTAACTGCTGTTCATTCTATTATCTGCTGTTATAAATCAATGTATTTGCTGCTACAAACAGACTGTAAGAAGTTGTAAAAGATTATAACCTTGTCTCAGATTGAGTACAGACTTTCTTCTATCTGCTGTTAATTTTCTGAGGAATAACTTCATACATCAGCTCTAAACAGAACACAGGAAGTTCTTGAAATAAGTCTGAATATGTATTTCTGAATATGCTTGGTAAACTCAGTCCAATATTGAGTAGTACGTTTCAGATTTGGGTTATCAGATTTACTGTTAGTACTGTCACGTCAAGTCTATGGAGTGGAGAGTAATGTTGTAATGCTGATTATCTATCATACTGTTATCTACTGCAAATTTTTGAGGTTGTCAATTCTGGTCGTTGTATGTAATGTTTCTGCTGCAAATATAAGCTCAGTTTGTATCGCTGTGGTCTGGCATAGTTTTGGAATACTGTGATCTGCTCTTTGTTGGTTATTCTGAGTATGTACAGGTCTGATATTAATTTCTGAGCAGTTATCTATTGTGTATCATATTTGAAAGTTGGAATGGCTCAGTATTGATTCCCAGATTTGCTTCTGCATTACACATTGAATTATCACAATGGAAATCATCACTATGAAATGATCAATGATCAAGTACATACTATAATCAATGCCATTTTAGGGTTAGGGGGAAATTTTTTTTAAAAAAATGTTTTTTAATCATGTTTGGGCCCATTTTTTTTTGACTTGGCCCATGGGTTCGCCGGGTTCGTGCTGGGTGGGTTCGTGCTGGATGCGCAGGGTGCGTGCCCAGCACTGTGGGTTCGCCAGGTTGCTCACCCATGAACCCTGGCGAACCCTGGGCACGCACCCTGTATACCCAGCACGAACCCACAGACGAACCCGAACCGGGTGCATACCCGAACCGGGTTCGAGGCCTATGGGTACGAATCCGGTAACTTAGGTTTACACACTTTCTTCCAAGTTAAAAAGTGGGATTTTTCTGATTTCATCTGTGCCTTGCCAAAGGAATGTGGGTTGTATGGTCTGTATCCGCCTTTTAAAACTAGCAGAGATATTCATTATGGGTAATACTTGGGGTACTGCCACCAGGATCAATAGCTTTCTTCTAGTAGTCAACCAGTCTCCTCTCCATTCCTCCAACTTCTTCCTAAACCTATTTATTAGAGCTCCCCAAGAGACCTTTAGTTGCTCTGCATATGAATAGAGGAATGCTTAGGCATTTGCCAGGTCTGATCCCAATCTCACATCTCAATGTTCTCTATATGGCCTGTTGAATTTGAGAGCAGTGTTGAAAAAGAAAATTTAAGCATTCCTGTTGTTAACTGATTGCATTGCTGCCTACTCAAAAGTTGGCACGAATTGTATAAATTTTTTGGCTTCAGAAATGTTGGCCTTTTCTAATGATATGGTGTCAACAAGAAGATTGCTGCTGTGTGAAGATAATAAAAGAAGTGATGGGGATTCACTTGTTTTAATCCTTTAAAGGCGTAGAAGATGCCTACTAGTGAGTAGTTCATAATGACATAGAAGTTCTGAGTTGACAGAAAACTGTTAGAATCTGTAAAACAGATGTTAACCCAGAAGCTAGTGATAGTGATAGAAATTGTAGAACTGTTAAATATAGTTGATAATGAAATCAAATTAGCATAAGAGAAATACTTTCTTGAGAGAGAAGTGCAAAAGCTCACATTAGCTTCTTTGATCATCAATAAATAGAAGGAAAGAGTTACAATATATAGCCTTCAAGATTCTAAATCCATGGACTTGAAGAATAGGCAAAAAAACCAAAAAACAAGGGATTGCTTTATAACCAAGTTTCCAAATCTGTGAGGATGAAGAAAAGACTAGAATCACATGAAAAAAGAAGAATGTGTAATTCATTATCCAATCCTACCTGAGTAAAAATAAATTATCTAAGTTAATCAACATGTGCAATATCACACTTAAGATACAACATATCCAAGGTGTATAAAATATTACACTCACACCATCCTTAAAGTGTAACTTAATAGGAAACAAGGATTGGGTCCTGATAACAAGGTTGGATGAGGTACATAATTACATTAAAAACTCTCATGAAAGAGGAAAAGAAGAAAACTTTTAAGAAAAAACTTCCTCCCAAAAGATAGAAAAGATCCCCACCCAAGAGAGAGGACAAAGGACTAAGAAGCTTGCTTGAAAAAGAAGCCTCCTGCATCCCTAACAAAGCTCGTAGATCTAGATGCTTGCTTTCTATAAAGGGTTTGGTGAAAATTTCAGCGACTTGTGTAGGAGTCAGGCAGGACCAAAGATAAGTGACTTGTCCATGGATGAGTTCTTGAGTGTAGTGCATGTGAATCTCTTTGTACTCGGTCCTTTCATGATGGACCAGGTTTTGTGAGATTTGAATGGCACTTTGGTTGGCACAAAATATGGCTGATGATCATTTGATATGGATGCCAAACACTGAGAATTTGTTGAAGCCAAATGGTCTGAGTGGCAGCATTAATAGTCCCTTGATACTCAGTCTCTGTAGAGAATAGAGCAATAGCAAATTGCTTCTTACTCAACCAACAAATAAGACTAGAACCAAGTGAGAAGCTATAACTTGAAGTAGACTTGCAATCCTGAGAATCACTTGCCCAATCTGAATTTGTGTAATATTAGGGGATCTTGAAAAATAAGCATATCTATATCCATGACCATGTAACCTTGGTCAAAGTTTATTCTTCCTAACACGAGATAAAATAATTATAATATAAACATTATTATAATTGTATACTTACAAATAGTAATGATATTAACAAGAGTTTTTAGCTAGGCTTACTTTAAACTTTATTAGTAGATAGACATAAGCGATCAATATATTTTGATGGATAGCAGCCTCATGCTTGGATTAAGAATCTAAGTTTTGAACAAATATTCTCAATTTGTTATCTGCAATCATGCCTTTGGGAATCACTGTGTTGATATTGTTTGTTTTTATTAGAGATCAATACCAATAGGACACAAATTTAAACCAACTAAAGTGGATCAGAGCATGGCAACAGCCTTCATCTCAATTCAACAAATTGTACTTCAATCTGGTAAAAAATGAGCAAGAAAGCAAAGACGTGGAGAACAAAACCATACTTATGTACATTTTTATTTTCAAAGTTTAGTTAAAGCTTTGAAGGTCAATATTGTTCAGAGAGATTTTCACAGGGTGGTACAAATTTAAAAGGAGAGTGCAGGGCCCTAAATAAGGGATGAATACATAATAACCAAGGACATGTACCCATTCTGTTAACAATGCCCAAACCATAACAGTACGGATATGAGGGTAAAATAGGGGAAAATACACTGAGACTTGAAGCATTGGTTGATATATTTGAACCATTACAGTATTTCTGTAATGTCCCTGCTAATGTTAATGCAAATATTTTTGGGCAGATTTAAATATATTTAAATCAAACCCTTATAAACCCTAAATCTTAAGGCAAGAATTTCGGCTATTTCTATTTTGGGGTTGAAATATTTGAAAAAGAAAAATGGAACCTTAGAAACACTAGATGATATTGATGTTTACACAGAAGCATAAACAACTCAGTATTATGCTTCAAACTTAATTAATTAATCCTGAAATGACAAACCCTAATTGATTTCTACTGAACTCTAGCAAACCCAGAAATTTTGCCTTAGATTTAAATTTTAAACAAATAACAGCAAATCCTAACCCTGGCATTACAATGCAGGTTAACCAATAAGAATAACTACAAACTAGAACTTGCACCTGAAGGAGGTTCAAGAATTACACCGATAGAAAACTATATGTATGTTAATATGTTAGAGAGTATGTGTTTGTGCATGGATGCGCTGCAAATTCTAGTTGCATGTGGCTGGATTAAATAATTAATAATAAGTGATAAATAATGGAATGAAATAAACTTAGACAAATCTAGATTTTTTCCTTAAAGAAACTAAGTTTATCTGATTATCAAATATTTGCATACAGATTTAAACATAAAGCAATGCAAATGAAAAAAGAAAGTTGCCATCAAATTGACAAAAAACACTGCAAATGGAAATAGAATGTTCCCATCCAGTTGTCAAATCAATATTTATCTGGCTTTTATGTGATAAGTAAGATTTTGGAGGCTTTTACCTTATATTTTAGAGGCTTTTACCATTAAACAGCAGCTGGTTTACCATTAAATGACAGCTGAAACTTGTTTTCCGACAACTCAATAGTAGTCTACAGGCATGAAACTTGTTTCAGGCTCAAATCTCACACTAGATGTAGCCTATCAGCTAATTAAAATGTTAACTCAGATCTGAAAATTTCAGTTTGTAAATATTGATTTGCATTCATCAATACCTAAATTCAATTCAGTTTACACAACTACAGAAATTACAGGGCCTTCCTTAAATTTGCAGGACCACTGATATTTCATGGAGATAACAACCCAGATTTACAACAGTAGCCAATGGCTGATACGAGATTTCCGACAGAACTTCCCTGTATGAGTGAGTCAGAAATACAATACAAAACACTACTACAGCAGCAAAATAGACAAGGGAATGCAAGGCTTACTCCCATGACAACTGTAAGTGTTGTGCAAACTCAATACCGCCAATATACACCACCAGTAAAGTACAATATGACCTCTGGGCGAGATTGCTCCTTCTGCCAAGAGGATTTTCGTCCTTTGGTGCATGAGATCTTCAAGGTTATTCTCCTTCAACCTTCTACAAATCCACAGGTTTTCATCCACAAATTTAGATGCTTGAACATACATGCTCACAACAAGTTTCCTACTGAGGGTTTTGTGTATATTCGATAATAATCTTTATATTCAGGCTCTCAATCCTTAATAGCCAAAGGAAGAATGCCAAAGACTACATTAAATTTTAGATCTCACTATTGGTACGCAACAAACAACACCTATACCCAAAGGGCAGCATTTTCCTTTGAGCTACACTTCAATCATGCCACATGCCAATGGGCGTACACAAGAAAGATGCAGAAATACTTTATGTGACTTGCGAATGTACTCCGCAAAAATGTCAAGAGATCCGATGGGGTTTGAAACCCTAACTATCACATTAATGGCAGCCAAGGACACATTTTCGTTTGCAGCACTGGAGGTACACATGGATCTATGTCCCTATTATTAAATGATGTTTTATGCCCACAAAACCTTTTGGAAGGTGCATCATCCATCTAAGCATTAATGGTGGTTTGGTCGTGCAAGGAGATAGGTGAGGTGAACAATGAAAAGAGGCAGGCATGTTGGAGTTCAAGTGTTGAGGGTACTCCATGACTCATACCATAGGTCAAGGATCAAGGTTCAAAAGGGAAGCATTTTGGTGAGAGGAAGTCCAACTCTCCAACAAAGGCTTATGAAGGAGCAAGGTTTGGTGGAGAGGTATGATGGTGTGAGAAATTCTGAAGTCTCGATGGGATAAGGAATGAAAGTGGGGAATGAACAAGAGGCATCACAAGATGGGGAAGTCCAATACCCCAATGGAAACAGAAGAAAGTGCATACTATGAAGGGAAACTCCACAACCCCAATGACTAACACAGAGAAAATTGGACATGTTCCCATACTTAAAAACTATAGGGACCTTAGGTAGACACATGGGTGATGGAGATGAAGAATACATACGCAAACTTGGATCAAGGGAGACCCTAGAAATAGGAAATAGGCAATTTGGTCCATAACATAGATTATTACAAAAATGGGACATGACAATTTCATTGTTGAAATTCTACAAGAGATGAAGAAAAAAAGACATTATCTTTTCAATCTGATACACAATCTTTATAAAATGATAACTATATTAGGAACATAATATTTTCACAGTCCGTGTATGGATGAAAAGAAAGGTTTAGGATAAAACCATGTAAATATTTTCATATCACATTGCACAAGCTCTATGATCCATCATCGAGATGAAGAAAGATGTGTTAAGGATTGCAGACAAATAGCTCTTTGGTATAAAACCAAGATACCAAAGAAAGGGGACCACATAGGCAAAGAGAGCATGGAAGAGATTAAAAAGGGCTAACTATATTATGGTTTACCCCTACTATATTGTCATTTTCCTGGTTTCCATGGTTAGCTTAAAATCTTTTTAGTAAAAAATGCAGAAACCAGAATAAAAACCCATTATGAATTTGAAGTTAGCCATTACCTGTTGGGCAACATACTTGTATGGAACTAAAATCATATTTATCTCAGATTGCAAAATTCCTTAAATTAACATGTCAATAGGTCACAAGCTACTCTAAGTTCAGAGTTACTTGGTATATGCTATTAAGTTAAACATTATGACTGTGTTTAATAAATACACATAGGCACCTCAAAAAAATTAAACGGGCACGTAATATGCCCATACCTAATCAACCAGATATCAATAAAGGAAGTGAATGCAGTATGAAGTGACCACCTTCTACAAAAAAAATTAGAAAATCAACCAATAAACCCTACTTAAGACTAGCAATTTGATCCTCTCGCTCTGCTGAAACAATTTCATGTTGGAAATTTAAAATATATATTGAAAAATATGAACACATATTTTACCTGATTCCTTCCCAACACCTATCTGGCGACCAACACCAACAATTACACCACGGATTACAAATGTCTTGATAGCGAGAAAGTCATACCCCATATAGGTTAGACGAAAACCATCATCTGTCAACAGCAAACCAAATATAAGGAATGTCAGATTGAATTAATCAATATGCCTTAAGGCTTAACAATGTGTCCAATAAACTTACATTTGGATGAATCGTGATGCACAAGCTTATGCTTTAATAATGTTCTCAGATTCTTATAGGTGCCTCCATGCCTACAATGAAATGAAGGTCATCATTAGACAGAATTTAAAATAGCTTTCAATGTTTAATTCATGATAAGTGGACAGAAGAATTCCTCAAATCAATTTGTTAAACAGTTAGAATGAATTTAATATTGGCCACTACCTGTTGGGCAATATGCTTGCATGGAACAAAAATCATGTTTGTATAAGATTGCACAATCGTTTAAATTAACATGTTAAACAGGTTACAAGCTACTCTAAGTTCAGGTCACTCGGTATATGCTACTAAGCTAAAAATTGTGAGTGAGTTTAATAAAGACAAGTAGGCATCTCCAAAAATATATTTAAAAGTCGTCCAAAATGAAGTAGCCACCTTCTATCAACAATTTAGAAAATCGAAGAAAATAACTCACTTGAGACCAGCAATTCGATCCACTAGCTCTGCTGGTACAATTTCATGCTGCAAATTTCAAATAAACAATGAGAAACATGAATGATAATGAAGGAATTCATAAAAAGGAGAAATCTTCCATTAAAAAAATTAGTTTTATATGCTTACATTTTCTGCTATAAACATGAATGTTCAAAAAAGAGACTCAAATAAGCATTTTCGAGTAAAAAGGACTACTTTTGACAACATACACTTTTAAGAACTCCCCCACCACAGTGGTCAGCAGTAATTGATCTGGGAGAACTGTTGCAAAATAGCATCCCCCAAATAAGGGTTTTCATAAGCTCAATTCTGATGGGGCATCCAAAGGTAAACCAAATGGCTACTAATAATGCATAAGTATAAACTTTTTTTTAAAGGCCTTTGGATTGCAATAAAGAAGCTGGGTGAGTATTATGAAAATATCTAACATCAAAAGAGGCAACTCAGACTGTTGGAAATTTAGATCAATCATGAGTCATTACTGAAGTCATCAGTTACAAGTCTAAGTTTCACGAGAGCTCTTTTAATCATTGCTTCAAGAAAACTAACACGGCAGCTGAACTCCGAGCTAACAAAGGCGTGACTCTCTCTGTGGAACACCGTTGTTCTATGATAACCAATTGTGGTAACTCTTTTTATAGTTTTAGAGATATTTTATTCTTGTAAGTGGGATCTTGAATGAGTTTTCAAGATTTTATATTGATAATGCTACCACAATCTTTCCTCACTCCACTGGTTTTCGATTATGTTGATGAGCTTAATCAATCATATCTGTAAGTTCAAGTTTTTTGTGCTGATATGTGTTAGCTTTGAATAACTAAGTTTGTGTAAAGAATTTTCCTTATGAGAATGTATGGCCCTTAAAGTGGCCACAGGTGGCAGATTTCTCAATTAAAAAGCTTGATATCTATATTTCCACTGAACCTCATTTTGATGGAAACGATGAAAGACAGAGCAACAAAAAAGGGATGCCTAGAAGTACCCCTGAAAATCCTACAAACAAAATTTGGTGGTGACAGATCTCCATGGAACATATTTTCTTGTTGTGCTGTTCAGTCAGATAGCTATCTGTGACCTTGCTTTTCTTCCCTGCATAGGCTCTATAAGTCTGGTAATTTTTTGGTGAAAGGATTTTGGATTCCTGCTATCTTTTTGTAGAGTATGCCCTTCCTGATACCCACATGACAAGGACAAACCACAACATTCATTTGGTGGAAAGAAGGTCCACCATTGACTAAATTGTATATGACATCAGGAACACCTTTTGCCCTTGATGTAATATTAATAAATAATTGCTTCACTTCACTCCCTCTCGACTGAAATGATAATTGATATTCGATATTTGTTATTTTGTATTTACAAAAGGAGAGGAATACTCCTTATATAGAAAATTACAAGAAAAATGTTTCTAAAAAGAAACCGTCGTTAACTAAAGCAAACTTAAGCAAATAATTGAAAGATGCTAAAACGAACTAAAGCATAAACATAAGTTACTAAAAGCTAACTAAGTTAACTAAAAGTAAACTGATGACTCCTTCTACTCAATATACTCTGCCACTTGAGCACTCTACTAAGACTCTTCTTGGTTTGGACTTCTCATCAACCAACCACTTTCTGCAATACTTTTGAATATGACCAATCTTCCCATAGTAATGGCAAGTACTAGACTTCTTGGAGCCCTCCTACGAATTGCCTCATCCTTTCTACTGAGTGGGCTTGCCTTTGCCAATGTCCTTAGCAATAAATGTTTGTTCAACATTGGGAGACTCATTGCTGCTTCCAAACTACTTCCTCCACCTATCCTGCTGCAAGAGCTTGTTGCATAGCTCATCAAACTTCAAGTCAACATTGGTGGATGTAATGTTGAGAGTTTCGATGAGGTGTTCATAGGATTGTGGCATACTTTTCAACGTGATCACCACCATATCCTCGTCTTACATCTTGCGACCAATAGCCTCCAGTTGATCGTGAATATCTTTGATTTTCATCAAGTGCTTCTGCAAAGACACTTGGTCATCCATCATAATGCAAAACAGCATATTCTTCAAGAAGAAAGCCCTACCCTTGTCTAAGGTCTCATGGAGATCTTTTAAATGCTTCCTGATCTCCGCAGCAGACTTACCAGATGGTATTTCTGGGAACATCTCATCGGTAACAGATAATTTTAGAAGCATAACTTCCTCCCTATTATCTCCATCATACTTGTGTTGATCCTTCCCCGCAGCTGTAGGGTGAACTTTTGTACCTAGAACAATGGTACTCAAAGATGGTAAGCATCCTCTGCTTCCACGTGTTGTAATTCTTTCAATTGAACCTCTATGTATTTTCCAACATGACATTGCTCAAGGACGCCATCCCTCTCATTTTCTAAAAACTCGAAAAACGAGGTAAAGTTTGTGATCAGCTGGCACAAAACACTGGACAATCAACTGGCACAACTCTCAGGATTTTCAAAAAATCGTCTATAAAGAGGCTCAGAACAGCAAGATTTTTCCAAAAAAACCTTCAAAAAACTCTGACAAAAGTTTTTTTTTTAAATCTTCAAAAAAAACTTCTAAAAAAGCAAAGATTTTTTCAGAAAAAACCTCCTTCAAAAAACTTTGCTGATTGCAAAATTTTTTAGAGAAATTCAAAAACTCTTCAAATCTTCAAAAAAATCCAATTCTGAGCAACACCCACAAACTACTTGGACCAAAAAATTGAAAAACTGGCAAACAAAGTTGCAGCAAACCCTAGGTCGCTGGAAATCAGACGAAAACCAGAAGAAATCCCACCAGAAAGAAGTTGTGATTCTAAATATCGCCCAGAAACTCATCACAAAAAAAAAACTCAAACCCATGATTGTGAAAAAAATTGCACAAAAACAGAGGAAAGTTGTGCTCAAAAAAGAGTTGGTTTCTACAAAAATGCTGGAAGTCACACACAAAAAAAAGAGCTGAAAGACAATGCCAACAACATGAAGAAACACATCCACGATTTCCACCACAGATAGTCGTGCAATCTGGAAGTCGCACCTTTCTCAGAGATGGGCCTGAAAGAACCTGCGATTTCTTCAGAAATGGAGCTAAAAAACCTTTATGATTTCTTCTTGCAAACTGCCAGTTTTCCTCAAAACAAACCCTCGAAAATGTGCATGAACAGATCCACGATTTTCTTCAGAAACTCTAGATTTGCAAGCACGTAAAAAACCCACGATTTTCCAAAACAAAAAACCCACAAATTTTTCAAACAGTCATCTGCAAAAAATCCTTCAAAAATCTGCTTCAAAAAAACCCACGATTTTTTTAAATGAAAAAACCTCCGATTTTTGAAAAATCGGTTCACAAAAACTCTTCACAAAATTCCTCAATTTTTATCTTTAAATAATCGGCTAAAAAACTTTACGACTTTTTATAAAAAATCTATCAAAAAATCCTTCTGGGCAATTTTTTTTTAAAAACCGAGCAAAAACATCTAAGAAATTTTTTTAAATTCCTTTAGGATGTCTTTTGGATTTTTTTTTTTCCACATGGCTCTTCATTCCTGCTAGAATTGAATGTAATAAGTGATTACACAATATCAAGCTATTATTGCTTAGTGTACCTAATTTTCTCATATCAATAATGTACTCTTTTGTCCTTTCAAAAAAAGTTATGAGGTTTTATTACAATGATGGTTGAGGTATTTTGGCTGATGAGTATGGCCTGATGTCTAGGATTTGACACGTGGAAAGGCTTGTGGAATATCAAGGAACTGATGTGTGGGTTTTACTTCACTGAGGCAACACTGGAGATAATTGTTGGTATATGCTTCTGTCTTCTGTGTTCCCTTTACCCTCCAAAGTAGAATGAGATGGATAGCACTGCTCCAGGATGTGCTTTATTTCATTGATAGACAATGAATTTTGTGCTAGAATTTAGATTTTGCATCTTTCATCAATTATGCATAGAAGAATGAAAAGGATGCTTTTTTAGTTTTTTAAATTAATTGATTGCAACGCATCTTGGAGTAGAATTTAGATTCTGCATCTTTCATCACTTCAGCATCTATGAGAATGCAATGTCTCCTGTCCTCCTCTCAATAAGGATCTTCTTTGCATTGGTAATTTCAGATCAGACAGGTATATGTGGGTAATAAGTTGTGAGTGTAATCTCTGCATGGACTTTCATGCTGGAGGTCTCTCAAAGTACTTTCCTTGTTACGAAGCTTTGAGAAAGAGAAAATAGTAAGAAAGCAGGTAGAGAACCAGTGGCTTTTAGACTAATAATTATGCTACTGGATTCAGTTTTTTTAGGTTGTTTGGATTTGTAATTGGGGAAGAGAAGCTATTGGTAGATCATTTTCATTAGTTTTATGATTGCCTCTGGATAATTTTGAGCTTAGAGCAGTTTTATGTGTTAACCTACAAGCCCTGTTTTGACATATATATGCATTTCATTTTATCCCAGGCTGGTACCTTTCCAGCTAAGCAGTCTTGTTTATTCAGGTCTTAAGTTCCTTAATGCCTAGGTGCCTTTAGCAATGAAAACAAAAAATAGAATATTTTCTTAAGAAAACAGAGAAGCACGAACTCTGACAAGGAGGTTGATTGAAAAGGCAAAAGGAATAATGATCCTTACTGGATAAAACCAAAGATGGGCATTTTTAAACTGAATTTTAATGGCACGTCCAGAAGGAAACAAAGCCAGGCAGAAGCAGGAAGGATATTCAGAAAGCAATATGCAGAAGAAGTTCTGGTTTATTTTGAGGCACTTGGGCAAGCATCTAGTTGCAGAAGCAGAGGCACTACAGAGGGGGCCTTAAATTTGCAAGAGAGAAAGGATGGTTGAAAATTATCATTGAAGGTGACTTTTTGATGATGAAAGATGCAGTTACAAAACAATCAAGTCAACATTAACAAGATATACCTGGACTGCAGATGGAGAGTCCATTGCATGTAAAGCCTATGTCAGTTGGAAAGGCAACAGGATGGCCAATAATCTTGCCAACCCAGGAGCTGAGGTGTATTACTCAAAAGAAGTGGAGCTTGTAATCAAAATTCCTCTCCACCCCCAAGCGAAACCCCCTCTCATTAACTCAATCAAATATCACAAGGAAAGCTAACATGATTTTGATAAATAACAGAACCTCACTTGAAAATTATGCTGCCATATTTTGGCAGCCTACCCACCTTCTTAAATGCTCAATAAAACATTGTCATCTGTATCTTGTCATGCTGAGAGTGTTTGGGCCCTGGGGCATTACCCCTTTTCCACTAAAACATTCTCATTCTATCTGTTTGACTGGTGAAAATCGCAGGTGTGCAATGGTGCATGGTATTTCATTCTGAGATCAGATGTGTTCAAATTGGCTCAAGTTTTTCTCTGTCCTGGATTTTCCGGTTAAAAACTTCAAAACAGATTATTGCCATGACCCTTTATCTTCAATTTCTCAAATCTGTGGGTTTTTGTAAATTGGCAACATGGGTCTTGGTTTCCTTTTCATAATGATAATTTCTATCAAATTCTTAATCAGAGTAGATAAAACTATGAAAGACAACAATTTGTGATGGAACTGACACATATTTCCTCTATTTTCCAATTGGTTCTGGACTATTATTATTCTGTTGGATCCTTGCTTAGCTGGGCACCCTTGGCCCTACATATTTCTTCACAGTTCTGATATTCTAAACCTAGGGGGTTTTCATTTCTACGGTTAAATGATCTATTTTCGCTGGGCCCTACATATTTCTTCACAGTTCTGATATTCTAAACCTAGGGGGTTTTCATTTCTACGGTTAAATGATCTATTTTCGCTGGGTCTTGCTCTTCTAACACTTATTTTTCTCAGATGGAAGATTCCTAGCTAGTTTATAATTATACCCTAATTCAACTCAATACTAATTGTCAACCTAGAAAGAATGCCCTGGTTTTTTAGTTTGCAAGATGTGTAAGTATCGCAGGTGCGATCAGGATAAATATCAGAAATTAATCTCCCAGTTAATATTCCTTTTCTAGTTTATCTTAAGAGTTTTCTCCCTATCTGTTTTTCCTTTACCTTTTTGTAGAAGGCTCATATTGCTGTTCTCATGGCAAATCCCATGGAAAACAACAGTATAACTATTAGAGAACTGGGTTAGATCTCTGCAACTAGGAGCCCTAGATCATCAGAGACAATTAAAAGAGTTATCCAGGACTGTACTGATAATCTGATTAACTATAATACCTTAGATGAAGTGCATAAGGCCAATAATGATCTTGTTGATAATTCAAATTAAAAAAACTTCGGAGTATCAAATAATCATTGATGAGAGCACCAGATTAATTGCAAAACAGGCCTTGGCATATTTGAAACATGCCTTTGTAAGGATAACAGAAGCCCAGGATCCCTTAAGTGGTAAGCCATCAATCTTTTCAGAGCTAAGCTCTATGAAGGATGACCATTTAATCGGTGTGGAGACAGTAATAATTATTACTGTAATAGAATTTAGAGATTTCTATGGATATAGAATTTAGAGATTTCTATGGATAAGTATTTTAAATAGTTTATCTGGATGCAGCTGTGTTTTATCTTCAATTAGCTCCTGACATTTTGGGGCTAACTTCTAGACCACTCTTCAAGACAATTGGACCATACAATGCATTACTGAATTATGGCAACATCCTAGCAATCCATTAGGACATTCAAAAATTAAGTTAGGGTTGATAAAAAGTGGAGGTGAAAAATGTCGTGGCTGAGGAGACAGAAAAGCAAAGGAGGAGGGCAGATGCCTTATGTGCAAGGTTCGAAATCAAAACCTGTGAGCTGGACCCCAAAAAGGAAGATGATGAGAAAGGACTTGCGAAACTTTCACATCTTTTAAAGATGAAGGAGGCAAACCCAGAGAGGGGCCAGAGTGAGAATCCTATGGAAGCGGCTTCTTCCAGTAACAAGGAAAGGAATGCCACTAGCAGGTCTGAATGGGCTTTTCCTTTGATTGGTTTGTGGAGTCCAAAAACTCAATAATAACAGGGTAAGCGTGAATGGATGAAAGTATGGATGGTGGCTTGCATTATTGGATTGTACTTGGGTGTGGACCAAACCAGCTGGGAGCCTGTTTTTGGCAAGCCCCGAGATGGATCAGGGTCAGAGATGTTTTGCTTATCCAGGAAGAATAAATGCAAACTTTCAGATGCTACTGGGCAATCTATTGAGCATCTTGCATTAAGCTCTTCCTTCTATCTAGGTTAAGTAGTATAAGACCTACATCAGGAAAAAAAATTGAGTGATGGCAAGCGATATGCCTAAAACCAGTCACGAGATCAGTTGATTTCACATTTATAACTATGTAAACAAAGCAGGTATAGGAGGAGAATGTATGAAATGCAAAATGTTTTTGATGAAACTGTAGACTTTCATGTATCATATTTTCTTATTTGCTCCCCTGAAATTTCTGTTTATACGGAAAAGTTCATAGGATCTTTCATCGTTCCAGCGTAATTCAGATGAATACTTAGGTGATGAATGCTTTCTTGCTCTATCTGTGGGTTTAAAAGTCCCTTTATTTATCGATCATCTATACAGAGAAAAACATAGAAACTCAATAAATGCACTAGTTTCACAACAAACAAACAAACTTACATTTCTCATGCCCATTTCCACTGCTGTGAGTACACGAAATTCATCCTTGGATAAATATCTCAACACGTTAACATCTAGCTTCATGGTTGCAAGGGCAGATTAACTTCTCAAAAAGCTTGACGCTGCTTGCTCTGGAGACCATTCGAGGAGATAAGACCCAAAAAACCTGTAACCAATAACAATGCATTCAACGCTTCTCAGAATTACTAAAAGCAAAATTGAGCAAGATGTTTTCCTGATATGCACATTGCTAAGAAACCTTAAGTAAGAAAAGGTGAAAAAATAACTGTATCATCAACCTGTAAACAATATGATAACAATGCATTCAAATCCCATCTCAACTTCCAAAATGTTTTTTCAAATGAATTCTTTCCTGATCTGAAAAAATTCATAAACCCTGATAATTTCAAAACGATACATCTATCTTAATTAACTCATCTCCGCAAGCATAGAATAGCAAATTTAATGCAAAAATTTTACAATCGAACGAAAAAATTATCATATTCAAACAAGAGACACATTGTGTCTGGTTACTGCAGGCAAAATGTATAATATGTTATATATTTGTTGTGAAATGTCAGTTGATTTAAATTGATGGTGTTATCTATTTTTCCTTTATTGCAATTTTTGAGAGGATGTATTAAATTAATAATTTTTTTGGTGATCGTTTCTAAGAAGAAAGCAGCCCTGAAGTAGCAAATGTTGAAAGAAAAATAGTGATTCGCTCTAAGTGCATTTTGATGAAGCCAAGATTGGAGATGACATTTGTAAGAGTATGACGGTTGAAGCTGCCCACGTCAATAAAAATATATAACTTTGACACACTTGTGACAAGATCCTGCTGTGGAGAGTAGTTCAAACCACCAATCCCAATAATAAGAAGCATAACTCTGACAAACATGTCGCGAGGTTGCGGTGTAACGATTATTAACTACATTAATATCAGACCAATGTTAACAAAACTCAAGAATGTTTCCCGATATTACACAAATCCATTTTCTCGCCTACCAATTACCATGCGAAAAGGAAAAAGAAAAAGAGAACAAAATCAATTTCACAACCAATCATTCCAATAATCAGCTCGACAGCAGAGCATACCTTCTGATAAAACCAAAACCAGGGCAGTTTTCCACGCAGCAAATGACGTCCACAAACTATTTTCAACCGTTATCACCAAACCCTTCAGATCAAATATCACAAAACACCACTATATTTTAGCTCTGAAACCCTAAAACTGTAATATTCTGCGCCCTGTAGCATGTTTTATTCTTTAAAATCATCCCTCATAGCAATGAATTCTTCTTCAACGGAGGCTCAGAATAATTCAAATTTGAAGATTATATATGTAAGTTATTTTGCGTGCTGAGCAGCCTACAACGAGCGCAGAGCGAAGAATATTTGAATGATGAATGTAGAGAAGAAAAGATATATATTGAATGAACGCTAAAAAAATGCCCTAGTTCGTTTTTCTGCAAGGACTCAATGCAAAGGCTCACACAAAAATGTAAACAGAAATAAGCGTTGCTATAAATCGTAAATAATTTCTTTTTTATCTTGTTTACCATGTGGATTAGGTCGCGCCTATAGTTTTCTCCTCTTGGAGAGAAGTATGCTCGTGGTCTAATTCTGTAGCTTTAAATTTAAAACAAGTGGTTTCTATAGTTATGTAGTAATGATATGTGTGTTTATAATTTTTAAATTTAAGGAAATTGAAGTTAATTTTTTATTAATATTTAAAGTGGGTGATTTTGTATGGTTTTAGAATTTGTGTTGGAGCATGTGAACTTTTGTACAATTATGTAGGCATTTGGTAAGGTTATTATAACTACATCGATCTTCAACAAGGTCTTCAAAACCATGTCATATCCCAAAGCAATGTCTACAACCATCTCTTTCGGCTCCAACGAGTGGTTTTGAAATCATCAGTGGAGACCAATGAGGTTTTGAAAATGTGTCAAACTTCTAACAAATATGTTTAAAAAGTTTAGATTTGAAAAGAAGTCAAGTATCATTGATATGGCAAGATTAGGCACAAGCCAACATTAAAGACAAAATTAACATACTCACGAAGCTCAAGAATGTTGAATGTTAGCTAATATAAAGCAAAAGTGAAAAATGGAGAAAACATTATAACAAGAAATTGTTGAGAGCTAACAAAACTATGAAGGTGAATTTACAGGTGCATCCAACAAGCAATGTAAAAAGGATTTCAGGTGCCTTATAATATGGAGGTTCTTAGAGGTAAAGGTATGCAGTTACTTTTTGCTTTGATAATTTTCAAAAGGGAATTTTTGTTCATTTAGATTGATTTCATAAAACAATTATCAACAACAAAGTTGTTTGCTAAGAATTAAAATTCCTTCAAATTTGTTTAGGTGTTTGTTACAAAAATTGGTTTGTGTGTACATAATTTTATCTCGGCTAAAATGAAATACAAATACCTTGGGTACAAGTATTTTTTTGGTTTAGAGAGCACCATGTCTAAAATTGGGGATATGAAGCTAGGACATGTCAACCTCAATAAATTCTAGAGAAGAATGAATGTCGAGAATGTGTCCCCAATTACACAAAAGTTGGTAGATAGCGGGTTGTTGTAGGCATCTAGCTTTCCCAAGGTCGTACAATGCATAGACCTAGTTCTAGAATGCATTAATCATTATGATCTTGAGACTCGAGAGGTGAAAGTTGTAGATAATAGAGTGACTGTGAGGTTGGAAAGTGAATATTTCAGTAGAAACCTAAGGTTTCCCTAAAGAGAGGTATTGTCGACCTTCACACCACAATTTCTTATCAATATTTCATCAAATAGAAAGGTGAATGTTGTAATATAATTGCAAAGCAGTAGCTAGCAATCCATAAAAAGGGAAAATTATAATTGTTGAAAAAAGCTACAGATATCACATTTTGAGGATGAGATTTCATATATCATTGTGCTTCTCCACAAAGTTGTCGACAATGAAGTTGCTCATCATTTTGAGGAATGGAAGTATATATGTTCATTATGGCCATCACTCATGGAGAGTAATTCATATATTGGGAAACTATAAACAACAACAAAATTCACCAATGAATTATCCATTTTTTAAGTGGATAGGTCTTTTTACATGTCATCCTAATTATTTTATGCTAAATTACTAGTATGAGAGTATGCTTTGGGTTAGTTACAATTGGTGATTGTGATGAGGTGACTCAAATATATAACTATTATCCATAGCTCCAATTGGAGAGGAGCTATAGAAGTTTCAAGAGGGTGAATGATGCATTCATAATTCATGTAGTTCATGAATTACAAGGTGATATATGCATGAGATTGTATGTGAAAGCTGCCTAATTAATCAATATATAGGAGCTATTTCATTCAATTTCAATGATTCATGTATATCAAAATTGTAGGCTTTGATGGATTCCCATATAAATTACCTAGGTATGTAAGAGACAAAAAAAAAATTATTGAGATTTGCAGTCAAATAGGTGAGTTACGTTAAAGGTGAAGAGAAAATAATAAGGCATGAGTTCATTTCCCCATTGGTCTAGGTCATTATGCATGCAATTCATTTTCCGATGCACTAAATATTGAAACAGGCTTAGTGAAATATACCATACAATTTTATTTTAGAGGAGATTTCATTTTGATAGAAAAATTTACATTAGAAACAATTTACAATTGGGACCTAGTTCTAACACCTTTCAAAATTAGAAGACTATTAGGTTGATTATGATATTAAATTTGAGGTCAAGAAATGGATTGGATGAGACTACCATTATGACAAATCAAAACTTCCCAAATAAATTAGGATATTGAAAATATAGATGATGACAAGTTTGATCTAGTAGATCCAATGTATTTTGTTAATATTGAGACAAAGTTATATTACCCATTAGTTGGGATGATGAAGAGGTGAGAACGATAGAGGAAATAACAACAGTGGTATTGAGAAAGACACAAGAGTGGGCATTGAGAAATCTATTGTTAAGTAAGATACAAAG
>VDFB02260747.1:0-23117 GCA_007258455.2 Sequoia sempervirens | reverse complement strand
TCATCAACAAGAAGTCAAATCCATTAAGGTTATGAATGCACAATTGGTCATTAGATCTCCCTTGATTATTGGTCCTCCTAAAACTCCTTTTGGACCTCCTAAAATTCCTCTAATTATTCTACCTCCTAAATCATCTCCTAAGCCACTTCTCATCATAGGACCTCCTAAACCTCAAAGACACATCTTAAGCTTTGTAAACTAACTTACTAATAATCATGTGTTGCAACGACCAAGTTATCATACTATAGCTCACACATATAATACTAGAAACAATAGGCAACCAAGACAAACACAAGCCATTCCTTCATTGATACCATTCCCACAAATTGTATTACCCGGTGCCCCTTGTTTACCTTAAAACAATGGAAAGGAGTATGACATTGTGGAACAACTTCGTAACACTCCTGCTAAGATCTCCCTTTGGGATTTGATTCAAACATCTACTTATCATAGCATGCTTCAAAATGCTTTACAAAAAATTTTCATCCCTCCTAGTGCACAACCAAATGATGTGGTAACTTTGTTTGAGAATATGAAGTCACCTACTATGGACATTGCCTTTCATCAAAGTGAATTACCCTCCTTTTGAAATGAAAAATAAAAATTATGCTTTGATGATATTAGTTGTTATAAACAAGGTTGGGATTAGGTGTACCCTATTCAGGACTTAATGTTTGTAGTGTGAACCTTTTGGATAGAATTGGGGTAGATAAGACTAAAATTCAACCACCTAAGTTGTCTATTTTTGGTTTTGACAATGTGGGAAAATAACTGCTTGGTGTGATAACATTACCTATTAAATTTGGCAAGGTTACGTTACAAACTCCTATGCATGTCATGCCTCATGATCTTTCATATAATCTTCTCTTGGGTAGACCATGGATTCATGAGATGAATGGAGTTCCTTCAACACTTCATTGTTTAATGAAATTCACTTATAAAAACAAGGTCTACACAATAAAAGCTTATCCTAAATCTGAAAATTGTTTAAAAACTGAGAAGGGAATGAAAAATCCTCTTAGTACATTGACACCAACTATGAAAGTTGAACCTTTAAAAATGGATCATGATCCTCATTGTCTTTCATCTGTGACAAAGTTGTTTGATGATGATTGGGGTTCATTAGATTTTACACCTACATTCAATGGGGAATACAAGATTATACAACCAAAATTAGGAAAAGAGAAAGACACTATCATGATATCAGCACAATCTATCACCGAGTCATTAAAAGCATTTGAATCAACAAATTTTAGCAAAGAGGAAGAAAACACAACTTATACATCCACATATGATGATCATGAAAAACCACCTTCTTTGAAAGAAATAAAACAACTTTATGGAAGAGGGTATCAACTTTTGAAACAATGTGGCTATAATGGAAAAGGATATGTTGTAAGAGAACAAGGTATATGTGTTCCTATAGAACCCAATACGCAAGAAACAACAAGAGGCCTTGGTTATTATCATTCAAAAACAACAAAAATTCTTACACTTAATCAATAGCATTAGATGTTACTCTTTGTCATAGGAATTCTGATTACAAAAAGTTTCAGTCATCAATGGACTAATATGCAGAAAATAAAATTGTTACAGACATCACATATTCAATTTAATACCATCCTAAGGAAAACTATGCTCAGTTATATGAACCTTTGCAAACAATTACAACTTTTAGCCTTCAACACCATCTGCAACCTCTGTAACTTCAATCCAACTATTTTGAAACCTCCATGGACTGTTGAAAATCAGTCCAAACCTGACAATAACACACCAAACCTCTCCTCTAGTGAAAACTATGCCCTTCTTCACTCAACCTTCAAAAGTTCACTTCAAAACTCTTTCATTATTTTCTGATTTTCTAGATTCTCCACCACTCTATTAAGGAATTATTTTTAATAATTATTTTTTCTCTCCACTACCAGGTATGCCATCTCCTGTATTTGCAAAATTATATTGCAAAAAGATAATAAAAACTCAATTAAAATCCACTTACATTAGCCTCGTGCCAAGATAGGCTTTTTCAGTTTTTTGTTCCTCCTCTCTTTGACTCCCCAAAAGGCAAGAAGGAAAAAATCAGCTTGGGTACCCACTCTCCAATTCCTACTTTTTAGGGGTTAAGATTTTGTGTTTTAAAACTCCATTATCCAATTCCCAATGCCTCATATTGGGTTTTAAATATTTTTGCAATTAAATGCTTTAAAACTGCTTTTTGCTTTACACCCCACTAGTCAACTTGTCAATGTGTGAAGGGAATTTATTTGAAAAGTTTAATTATTTGTAGATAAATAATTTTCCACCCCTCAACATGAAATTCAAGCCAAAATTAATTTATTTCAAAATTCCAAAAATGCTTCCACAAAATTAACCTTTTTTTGTTTGATACAGGATTGCCCATTACCATAGATGCTCCTGCATCAACATGAAATATTCAAAGTAAATTAAATTGAACTCTAACTAAGGAATGCAAACCTCAATCCCATTGTGGGATTATGTCCAAGTTGGATGTGGAGTGATTCAACCTAAACAAACTCCATGATTATGCAAAATAATTGATGAATGGATGAATTCAAATGTCTCACAAGTGCTCTCAAATTGATCAAATTTGAGATTCAATTCAAGAGAGTAAGTTTACTCAAGGCTTTTGGATGATTATTATGGAAAAATTCTCACTATTTATAGATTTTTGAAATGAGAATCAATGGTGAAGATCAAAAAGGCTAATCAATGGATGAAATCGAATAAGAGGAATGAGCATGGATCAAGGATAGATCAAACGGTTGACAATCCATGAGACATGGATCAAAGACCAAATCAAGGGCTCAATATGCATGAGTACTCAACCAATTCCCTAATTTTTAGGAATTATGTTGGAGATATTTCCATTTGGGGGAAAATATTTAAATTTGAAAATGGAATATTCCAAGAGAATATTCATTGTGCAAGTGAGAAAAGTTGAGGATTTTGAAATAAATTAACCAATTAAAAAATTAATTAAAATCATCTAATTTTGCAAGTGAATGAGAGAAAAGCTTTAATTAAATAATCATGAATTATTTAATCAATGTGTGAAGGATGACAATTAATCAAATAATTTGCACTATTTAATAAAATGAGAATGGAATTAGAGTGAAGAATACAGAATTAACGAAATAAATTTGATTTATTTAATTAATAAAAGAAAAGGTGAATTTAAGTAAATAATTATTATTTAATTAAATAGATGAATTAGGTGAAATAGACTAGAAATGACATTTGTACGAGAAATCAAGTATGTCATTATTATCAGGACAATTTTAAGTGTTTATAGGTACATACCTTGTAGACCTAGTGTGTGTTGCTCATCCTTGTCTTGGTGGATTACCTAGAGAATATCATACTTCACTAGCTTGTATGCCCTCCTTGTTTATGGTTCACCTAGAAAATATCAGACTTTGTTATGGTGTGAGTCATGACCCCTTTTAACATGGTCATCTACAATAATACACTTTGCTTGCCAGTGGAACCATGTATTCCATGAGTGATGTGTATGACTTCAATCCTCATGGAACCTTTTCTTCATTCAATGGATGACATTTAGTATTTGAAACATTTTAAGACTAAGGTTTCTTTGTCTTACCGACTCAAATCTTTTAGTACTAACCTTGTGTTTTTCTTATGGTTATGAGTTTTCATGTGTCCTCTTCATGTTTACATTGTGTTTGCATCGTGTTTTTTTTCATTTTATCATCCTCCATATATTATATCATGTCATGTGTTTTCATCATGTTTGCTTCATGTTTTTCAACATGTATGTTTATGTATCTGGTATTGTTGCATATCATACATGTGTGTGTTCCTTTCTTCTTATGTTGGTTTTCCATGGGATCTTAGATCTTGGGGGATTGACCTCCCCCCCTAGATCCTTAGTCATCCTATCTCTTCAACATTTGGACACTTAGACCCCTCTTGACATATTTCTCTACTTTAGCATGATTCTAAATGTAAGTTCATACTCCCACTAAAATGGAGGCTAAATGTATCGTAGAAAATTTATACACTTACAATTTCACATTATGTTTTGGCCCCCTAATTTATTGGACTTAATTAAGCTTCTAATTTTCCGAATTATGCATTCCAAAACCTAATTTTTACCATTTTTGAAGGGGAACCAATATTAAACAAATGCATTCAATCATTAAATTTCCCCAAATCAAGTGTGTCCTAGAAATTTGGGCCAAGACCCACTTTCCCATGGGTGACTAGGTCCTCCTCCTAAGCTAGGACCCATTTTTAAATATGTTTTTGGTGGCAATTTAACATTTAGAATTCAAATTTCAAATGTCGGCTTTTGGGATCTAATTTTTGGGAAATTACATAAATACTTGTAAATACCTAGTCATTTCACCATTTGAAATCTAAGTGAAAGAATCTAGCAAGAGGTGAACTTCAAGATCATTTAAGAGCAAGTCAAGAGCAACATTTCAAAGATTTATTGTAGCAAATTAAGATCCAAGCATCATGCCAAAGTGTTTGTGAGTTTATGTTATCATGACGTCATTATTTTGTGAAGGATAACATCTTTTTGTAGGTCTCCTAAACATCCAAGCATTCAAGCAATCAAGATCCAAATCCTTGAGGTGATGTGTATGTCTTTAGTCCTTCAAGGTAGCCATTGAAGGGTGGTGAGTTGCAACACATTGTGATTTCATCATTCCTTCTTTTTCAATTATCATTTATCCATTGACATTTTGCCATTATGGAAGTGGGAACAATTACACAAGGTTTGACTGAGGTAAGCCCTTATATGGCACAACATTTTCCCTCTTTGTGAATGTGCAGGTTGCAAGTTCGAAAAGGATTGAAGAGATCTTGAAGGAAAATTTTACATTATTGCATTTGATGTCGACACAAAAACTCACCTATAAAATTTATTTATGACATTTCGACTGTGGGACAGGCAAAAAATAGAAGCTTAGAACCAACACCAGAGGATCCCAAAAATTGAGCAGGACACCTTAACAAGGACTTAGTGGCTACTGGGTGGCCCTATTCTTGTAGGCACATCAAAACCAATTTTTTTGGGCAGGTACATATTAGTCTACACCTTTTAGATCTGTCAAAACTTGATTGTTTTTGTTTATCATTAATCGAGAATTTGCATTTATTGCATTAGGTCATATAGTTTAATTACAGCAATCATTCTTAAATATTTCTAATCCATTATATTCCCATTCCCTTCCTTAATTAGATGTAATCCAAGTTTGATTGGCTCAACTTCAGGGTTGAAAATCAATCTTTTCACCTTGTTAATCTACATCTCAATGTAACTTGGAAAAAGGCCCCTTACTTCGTAGGTTCTTTGCATTTAGGACCTAGGATCCCTTTTTTTATGTTACAAGTACATGTGTCTCAACCACATGAAGTGAGACAAAAATAAAAATGTCCCTAAGTGGAGACTTAACTAGTGTTAATAGGACTCTCCTAGGTAGGCTAAAATCTAACAAGTTTTATAATATCACTATTTACATTAACACAACCCGTAAGTGCAACCTAGGGAGTAATGTATACAAATATGATGATGGCTTCCAACTACTAAGCCATGTTAGGTACCCATTTACAAATAAATTTCTCATAAGTGGAGTAAAGGAGAAAAAACCTTAGGATAAAAAGTTCTCTCCAAAAGAGAAATGATGTAATAAAAAATGTAAAAGTGAAGAAGATAGGAGATAGAAGGACTCGTGATGATCCCCCAAGAACAAATTCTAGCATAATGTATAATAAATTCCCCCCCATAGAAGAGAAAAGAGGTAAGATCTATGTGGACCCCCAAAATGTGAGAAGGAGAGAATTCCATATGAGGAAATGTTCCCTCCCAAAACTAAGATGAGAAGAGAAATCATGTAGCATCCCCTTAGAATCAATCCTATAGTGTTGGTGGATGCTCGCCATTGGATGTTGAAGATGGTCCATGATCACTAAACAACATTTCTCCCATCGAGAAGAAAAAAACACCACAAATGTCTACCAGATGACTTCCAATTCAATATGGGAATGTGTAGGAAGTAAGATGAAAGTATTTGAATTATACACATGATCTAAAGACATAGCTAATTCCCATGGTAGTGTCTTCAAATGGTGCTAAAAGATCTATAATCTAGTTCTAAACTATGATAAATATTGATGGGATGAATTAGGTACCATATAGGATTCAAGTATAGGAACCATGGATGCATGGTGACAAATAGACTAATGAGAAACAAATACTTATGCAAATGATATCAAAATAGAAGTTGATGTGGGAAAGGAAAGAGCAAGATTCAAAGATGGAGTGAAAATAGTGTTGATGTGACTTTCATCAAATAGAAGACCAATGTCCTCAATAGTATCATACAAATCTACAAATAGAGATGATTTGACTAGTAAAAATGTGTCCTAATGTGTTGGATCTAGAAAACTAATATCAATGTCTTGATTCATAGAATCACTAGAAATCATGGATGAGTCAACACTAGATTCATATGTAGCATCAAGTGATGGAAAAAAATTAATCTCACCCATGAGTTGGAGGATATGATGTGAGATAAGAGGACATCAACCATCCCCATTTTGATTGCTCCCATAATATGCATATTTAATTTTGAAATGTTTAGACATGATCTAATGATGGGAAAAATCAATGTACAAATGTAGGTGTGCCCCATCCCCCCAAATAATTAGTGCTAAAATAGAGCCCCCCTTAAAAAATATGCAAGAGAATTTACAACATCGTTAAGATTGGATGCCTAAATCAACCATTTATAATGCATGGTGATTTTTAAAAATTGTGATAAAATTGGCTATCTAAATTTTAAAATTACATGCAAAATTGAATTCCTTATGAAATTCTAATATAAATGAAAAAAGTTTGCAAAATTTTGATAACCGAGATGAAAGTTTTACCTTGTCAAAATTTGCTTACAAAACTTGATTTCAAAGGCTAAAATAGTTAAAAACATCACAATTTTCAAAAAATAGCTACACCACAATGTCCATAATGAAAATAGCTTTCCGTTGAATACTTGAATGCACAAAATTGAATCAAATCCTTATTTGCAATATATTGCAAAAAGAAAAATATAGCCCCCTTTTACAAGCTTTAAGATCGATTGATAGTTAACTTAAACCACTAATGATTAATAAACAATTGATTGAAACCACTAGCAATCTAGGTTAAAGGTTAACGATTACAAAGGAATTTTTTCTTACAATAAATACTTACGAGATATAGTAGTTTTATAAGAGGGGTGGGTAGTTGGTGAGAACCACAATTATAATGGCACCACATTATTAGATGTCCATTGTGTAAAGGTATACTTTTATGTTTATTGTATTAAAATGACTCAATCAAAGTTTAAACCATCAAACATCATGATTTCAATATCATAGGAACTAGAGAAAGGAAATTATATCAAATAATGAGGAGCCACATAGGAAGAGGTCATTGGATGTTGCCTCTATTGTGAAGAAGGCTAGAGTAGGTTGATGGGACCAATTTATCCTATGTTAAATAACCAATAGTTTATTGGTGCCCCCTATTTAGGGTTTTGGAGTGGGATAGTGGTCTAGAAAAGGAGAAGGCTATAAACCACATGGGAGGGCTATTAAACCCTTGGATATTTTCTAGAAGGCCACTTTTTGGGAGGTGAGAGGCAACAAATTTGGTATCTTTTTTGGAAATTTTATACCATTGCATGCTCCCTTTGTGAATAATGGCACTCATATGTTTGTTGAGGAGTCATCTCTTTGAAATAATATGTTAAATACTACCTTTCTTCCATCCTAAACTTACTAGTTATAGAATGCCTCGATGTAATCAAATTGGATCCATCATATGGGTGAGATCATTGTCAATGTCGTAGTTCCTCAAATGATAATAAAACCATGTATCTAGCACAAAGAATTGAGGTTTTGAAGAGATGGAAGTCCCTCAGGCTATAAAAGAGATTACAATCACCCCTGGATATATATGGAAATGATAGGCTTAGTTACAATTGTGATGTGGTTAAAAATTTGACTTATAGTGGCCAAATGAACGAGAGACACATTGAAACCCTTGCTAATGTTGCAATACCAAACTTGAGAAGAATTTCACCCAAATTTGATAATAAAATCTACAAAGAACAATTTATCATTAACCAATAATGGTAGAGGGTGGTTGAGTTGACCCCCCTCTACTTTTTTTTTTACTTTTGTTACCAAAAATTCTGCACAGTATGAATATGCATAGTTTCAAATAGATTTGAATAGATTTTGTATCGTGCAATAGGATACAGGGTACTAAAAAATGCAAAATTAAAAGTTACTCAATTTTGTCAAATGAAAGGTCATTCTTTATTTCTTGAGCCTTTTTGACTCAATAACATTGTCTTTTTGGATCCACAATGCGCCAATGATATGACTAAGTGTTGGAGTCACCTTGATTCAAGAAGGGGCATGTAATCATGGCTCTGATACCATGTTAGAGAAGATAAGATATGAAAGCACAATCCAATGATATCTTCCACTAGTAAACAAATGAGCACAAAAGCATGTCTATCGTATATTATGAAGTGTATAAATGTATAATGAGATCCTTACATACATAGGAAATGAAAAATGAGATAGGAATGTAGGATTGAGTGAACTACCCCTACAAAGATGCAACACATGTTTTATCATAGGAAAAGTGTGTGAGCATGTGTAAAGTGTGCATGCAATAGGTGTCTCAAAAGGTGAGTACATGTTCCTCAACCACATGAAGTAATAAAAATAGCAAAAATTCCATCAATTGAGACTTAACTAGTGTCAATATGACTCTTTTAGGTAGGCTAAAAGCTAACTAGTTTGATAATATCACTATTTACACTAACAACCCTACCATTCCTTCAGTTGAATTTTTGGATCAGGTTGTTGATCAAATTTTTGAGGATAAAGCTTGGGATCAAGCAATCTCTGATGAGGAGCTCATTTTCCCATCTTGTAAGGGTTACAAAGGGATTGATGCATTAAAGGTAATGAATTATTATCAAAAAATTTATTCACAAGGTTTGAGAAGGATTTAAACATGGTTTGCTTTAAACTATTTGTTGATCATGTTAATTATCATCTATACGAGCTTCCTAAAATGAATGTTATTATTTATTATCATGTACATTATAAAGAAATAATCTCTTGATTCTTTTCCTAATGGATCTTATTGGTGATTCAAAAGGGAGGAATACTTGCATCATCCTACAAGGTCAACATATATACCATATATATCATCCCATTTACCTTATGTATCCTCCTATAGGATGTACATAGGTCCAATCCCTTCTTTTGAATCAAATCGGTTGTTGATGGTGGTTTTGACACAGTACTCAACTTAGGTGAAATGCAAGGTACACTCCACCTCACTCAAGAGGAATCGACCTTATAGAAGAAGATGAATTGCTCTAAGGCCTATATAACTAGGTCTCAATTGTTTGGAAGATAACTCAAATGACAATGCAATCATTGTTTTCAATATAGGGGCCTACAAAATTTATTGATTTGTTGGAACCTCTTACTAGATTAGGGTTAATATATTTTAGAAAATAATATGTGAGATATTATCCCAAATAAATTTATTTTTAGATGATTTTAATTATGAGTTTCTTAGCAACGAAAAAATGTAGTTATAACACAAGATGTTCAATTTTATCAAATTTTTAAGCCTTAATTCCTAAACTAAGATCTAATCTAACCACATATGTAAAAAATATAAAATATATAGGGGGTGAGAGAAAGAGATATATGGATGGAGAAACCTAATTTGAGCCTCCATTTCCTTGCAACATAAGTTAATGAATAAATGCATTTCAAAATAGCCAATACTTGTTCTTCCATAGCTATCAAAACTTCACATAGGATGGTGCAATCTATAAGGGAATCCACCAATTATAAAATAATCCATATTTCACACCCACACAATATCATAGATTAATGAAACATTCACATGAATGGTGAAAGTAACTAGTGTTCAAATTGACCACACAAAATAATTTAGAATAAGCAAACCATTAGTGACATGAAACATATAGAACAGTCAAATATTCATCTACTCGCATGCATTGGATAATGGATAATCATCAAAAATATAAAAACCATGTGGCAATACCACCCCAAATAAGAGCAATTAAAGAAATTTATCCTTGCCTTCATAGAATTCCCTCAATGTCAACAATGTTCAATAACAACCAACAACATTTTACATCAAAATACTATCTATGTATAGAGTTGGTTATTTCCCTTAGTACATCCTTTCACAATATTATCAATGGTCAAGATTCATTTATATCCAATTGTTACAATTAGTAACACATTAATTTTTTGGAGCATAAGGTAGCACATAGATCTCCAACATCCATCACAATTTATAGATCAATGCACATCTCAAAGTGACACAAGTTCCAATATATTTTATCCCTTTTGGAACTATTTTTAAAAGGATTGCAATAATTATATCCTTTTACAAAGTTAGGAAATGATAAAATATAAATTCCAAATGTCAAATATAGCTTCATTTGGGATCTTCCACATCTAAATCATCTTCAACCTCTCTTCTCTTGTATTCCATGAATGCCAATAATGCCTAATCAATAGCTTCCATATCTAGGTCATCCACCCAATTGAATGGTCATCCACCCAATTGAACCTAAATCATTGGGAATCACAAGTTATGGAAGCTTTGTACAACAACAAGCACCTCTTTGATGCATCTTTTTCAATTTTTTAGAGACGACCTATATTGACATTAACCTATCCAAAGATGCATGATTGAATTTTATAGATGGTCATAAATTATATAATATTGCATGCTCAAATGTTCTTCAAGATATTAACATTATCCACTCCTTCTCCTTGGTCATTAGCTTCATTATAATAGTGGCATAAAATGTTCTTAACTAATCCCTAGATGTCAAAAAAAGTATCCACCACATTGCTCTTGACTTCAATCAATTTGGCTAGAATCCCTTCCACTAGTTCTAACCTAATCTTCATGATCTCCCCACAAACATCTAACTACTTGATATCCTCTTTCTCTCATATTACCTCTTTGGTTAAAGTCTCAAGATTCATTTTAGACATCACGTCAATTTAAGGGAGACTTGGATCATGAGTAGCAAGTTCCTCTTGACAATCGTTTGCGAATATTTTTATCTCTCCTATAACAAGCTTGCTTTCATTATGAGTGTATGTCATGACCCTTATTTTCAATAAGTAATTTATAATTCAATAATACTATTTTAATGATCGTTGACCAAACTTTCACTCATGTGCGTAACATGATTGCGAGTGACTTCTGGTGAGAGGAAAACTGCACACACTTAGGAAATCATATAGTTGCATCTACATAATTTAGTTAAATGCGTCTTATTTTATTTAATAAAGAATATTATTGTTATAGTTGCTTATTTTAGTTATGTTAATTTCTCTTAGAAGAAATCAAAATAATTTTAAATAATTTATTGATTTTATTTGAAAATTAGAATTAATATTTATTGTTTTAAAGATAATTGCGATGCAAAGTTCATAAATCATAATTATTATTTAATATTAGTTTTAATTGCAATTAAATGGTATTTCATTATTATTATGAGGATAAATATGTGTGAAAATAAATCCTTGATTTTATTTAACATTCGATTATTGGAAAATTTGAGGGAGAAATCTTTAAAAGGGGGGAAAAACTATAACGAAATCACACAATAGCTTTCTTAATCTTTCTTTATTTCTCTGTATAACTAAAAATGGGTGCTCTTAGAGGTTTTTTTTTTTGAAGCACAGTAAATGGTGGAGAAGGGAAGAGATATAGGAGAGGAAAGCGAAACTAGAAAAAGAAAATCTTCAGGAAGCGATTTCCAAGTTTTTAAATGCAAATTTAGATTAGTATTTTAATATTCTATTTATTGTATGTGATTTAGCATCTTGGCTGTACAAATTTGTTATTTTTTTCCTATTCTTTTATATAAAACTATATATATTTATATAAATACATATATATAAATATATATAATATTTTATATGCATTTGTACCTTACTGTTGTAATTTGAGAATTGAATTTCAAAACCAGAAAAAAAAAATAGTATTACATATTTACATATATATTGAACTGTGAGTACAAATGTAAATATTTAATATTATATTTATATTTAAATTTCATCTTGGGCGGATTAAAAATCCTGCATTGAATTCTTTGGAATGCCTTTTTTTAAAATTTTGAATTGAAATTACTTGGGAGACGCTGAATTGTTTTGGGGGTTCCATTTTAAAGATATTGGGAAAGGCTTTAAGCCTCCTCAGCCAACACCTCCCCTTTTGGGGAAGGCTTCCTGTGGAGGCAGCCGCCCCTCCACAGGCCATGGTTTGTCAAGAGGGTGCTACCTTCCACAAGTAGTGTCCCCCATGGGGAAGGTTGTCAGCCATTTTCCCCATGCCTGCCTTAAACAAAACTTTGTTGCATCTTTCCTTCCCTTTTGGCGTTGGGCTATGTGTTTTGGCTGTGAATATGTAGATTGGTCTCTGAGTATATATATAGTTATATAGTTATGAGTATATGTTGTATATTTAGCACTATAGAATGTAAAAGAATATATATATGGTTGTAGAGGTATATATTGTTTCATCTATAAAAGTAATTTTATAGTGATTAATTTTTGTTTGCATAAATAATGTTTCTGAAATGAAATTACTTTAGCTAAAAATGTGAATTTTTGTATATCTACTTATATATATATATAATAACACAAATACAAATACCATATGTATGAGAGCAAGTTCTAAATTTCAAAAAGAATAAATATTAAAATTTGACTTGGAATGATAAATATTATGTTTTAAATTGATACATTTTTGTATTAGATTGATTTATTTCTGAATATATGTATAAATATACATATGTGTGTGTGTGTGTGTGTGTGTGTGTGTGTGTGTGATTGAGCGAGTTTACTCTTTAAAACGTGTACATTTCAAATTGGAAGTATTTCTTTCGAATTTACACAAATATGTTATTGTTAGATTAAATCATTTAAATTGGAAACGAAATGTTGTATACTTTGTACACAAGTAGAAATGAGCACATATGCATATATAATTGCTTTTATTCATTGGAGTGTAGTAGTTTGATTATAATGAGTTCATGGTGAAATGTAAAACCAGTTATAAAATGTATCTTTTATGAATTACTTTTCTTATGCAAATCAATTAGAGAACTTGGAAATATAATGTGCTTTTCTAAAAGAATGTTTGAATGTGTAAATGTTTGAACTGTATGCAACTTATGTGAAAATATGCATTATTTATCAAATAAAATATTTAATGGATGAAATCAGTGTAGTATTTTTTGTTGAATCTTTTGTTTTTATAGTGAATACAATAAGGATGACAACTATTGTTGCACGTGTTCCATACCATCTTTTTCCTTATTTCTTTAGCAAGTGTAAACATACGTATTTACATGTTACAATTGGTGCTAACATGAAATGGAAGAAATGCTCATCAAACAATACATTTCTCAGAAGAGATGGACACCTATTTCTAAACTTTGTCTAGATAAAATAACACAACCAGAAAAAATAAGTAATACACAGTTAAAGACATTATTTATACTTCTGATGACCTCCTTTATATATGGGTTGAAGGGAATAAGTAACTATGTGCAGGGACTATGTGTACTTATAAGAACATATACTCATATATTCTTTAGCTTATATATGTATTCTCATACATTCATGAGCTATACCTTCTTAACTCTTTTATAATATTATTTTCTTATTGTTGAAACCTCTAGGAATCAATGAGTTTAGAAGTAAGCATTCTTGTTACAATTGCATAAGCATGTGTGCATGGCTACTTATGTGATTGGCTTATGACTTTCAGTGTACTTGTGTGATATTTGAAAGGTCATTGGAGGTAGAATTGTCTATTTTTTGCAAATACTTGGGAGTGACTCATGATAGTGTTGGCATTACGTTAATTTCATATGCAAGGATGATGCATTGGTGAAACTTGAAAATGTTGCTTGTAGACTTATGTGACTTGTAAAAGAACTTCCATATGCTCCTTGTTATGAGTGATATTCATGATATCAAGAAATATGTAATGAATGGTCATGTTAGTGAGACACTATGATCATTTCCAGTGAGACATCTTGTAACTAGTGAGATTTTGTAGCCAATAAGGCTTTGCCAGTGAGGCATTTTATTAAGTCAGTGAGACACTTTTATGAGTGATTTTTCATCCTTGTGAGGGTTTTCCACTCATGTAAATCTCTGTGTTATGGTTCTTTGTGGATGCATTTATGATCTTGCTATTTTCTTAATTTGCATTATAGTATTTGAATTTACATGTATTGTTGAGATGATAATTATTGTATAAGCCTACATGGCTAAATCTAGTGAAGGCACGACCTTGTTTGATATACTTTGACTCATTGATGTATGTTATTCCATTTGAATATAGTGATGAAAGTAATTAAATTATTCTTCTTATTCCGCACCTTTTTATAATTATTTTATTCTATTAAATTATTTTGGAAACTAAGGGATATAATTAGTAAATGAGATTTTCGGACCTTACAGTGTCCATAGATTTCTCAATCACCTTTCAATCATAAGCATGCACTTACTCTATCCACTACTTAGTAGAGTTAGCTACACACTTCATTTTATCCAATGTGGAAGCTTCGTATTGGGATATGTTGACAAGTGGAGTAATTTAACCATTGACTATTTGTAGAGGATCTGCTAGTTGTTGAAAATAAGTAATTGCTCCATTAACTCTAATTTTATTTGTTGGTCCTTGCCTATTGTGGAGACAACTATAGATACTACAATTTGCATTTCTTGGATCTCCTCTTCTCTATTCTTCTTACTCAAGTTGAAAATTATAATCTAATAATCAATTGAAATCAATTCTCTATTATCTTTATCAATGATATGAGTAGCAATCTCAACAATTCTTGAGCTCAAGGCATCCAAGTTCTTGGTTTCTTCTTGGGCATTGAAGTATCCCACGCATCTACAATTTGAGAAAAATCTTTACTTGGTGGCTTGATGAATTTATTTCTTTTGTGAATACTATCTTGTAGTATTTATCCATTTATCATTGGATACTTGTCTAGCCTGCCATTGTATCTTTGTCAAACTAATTCATTTCCTATTGGCTTTTTGATCTTTTTCCAATTAGTTTAACTTAAAAATTCCTATATTTGTTGCAAGAATGGAAAGAATGAAGGTGTTGTCATTGATGTCAACTAGTCAATTGGTTATCAACTGGTTGTTGTTGTCATTAGTGTCATGGATACAAGTTATTGGTTGTATATGTTGAGGATATTGAGAAAATTGTATTGAAGAAAGATTGTAGGTGTTCAATGGTTGCTCTGGGTTTTGCTTCGGGATTTGCTCCTATGTTTGTGCGGTTCAGATATGTTAATCATGGTTGTTGGAAGCTACTATATCCATTATTTTGGCTATTGATTCATTGTACAGTGTGAGTTATGTTCACCAGTTGTGAACTGTGGTTTTCTGTGTTTCTAGTTGAGGTCAGGGAGAAATGTTGTTGGTTCAGATTTCTCTTTGTTAAAGTTTTATGACTTGCGGTTCTAGAGTTAGTTGTTTTGATTATATTGAAGATTCTTTTGAGTATCTACGGGAGAAGTTAGGGGTCATTGTCCCTCCTTTCTTGAACTAGATGCATATGGAGATGCATTAGTTTGGTGGATCTATGGATCAATCTTTCTTCTGGACTAATGTTTTGGTGGCTACCTCTCAGGGGGAGCAAGTATTGTCAAGTGTTGTCATTGAGAGTATTCTATTTTTAATGTCAAAGGGCAAATCAATGTAAAATATCTTTTGCCTTTGGCATTTATGTCAAAGGGGGAGAGGAAGCATGTGAAAAGGAGAGGAAGCGTGTGAAAAAGAGAGGAAACATGTGAAAAAAGAAGTAGAAAACAAACAAAAAGAGGAAGAATATAAAAGATTATCTACGAAGGGGGAGAAACAGAAAGAAAAATCTCGAGAAGTGTATTCAAAGCTTGTATGGTGTCTTTGATGGTTTTTCACATCATGTGTTGCCATCAATGACAAAGGGGGAGATTGTTGCAAGAATGGAAAGAATGAAGGTGTTGTCATTGATGTCAACTGGTCAATTGGTTATCAACTGGTTGTTGTTGTCATCAGTGTCATGGATACAGGTTATTGGTTGTATATGTCGAGGATATTGAGAAAATTGTATTGAAGAAAGATTGAAGGTGTTCAATAGTTGCTCCAGGTTTTGCTTCGGGATTTTCTCCTATGTTTGTGTGGTTCAAATATGTTGATCATGGTTGTTGGAAGCTGCTATATCCAAATTTTTGACTATTGATTCATTGTGCAATGCGAGTTATGTTCACTAGTTGTAAACTATGGTTTTCTATGTTTGTGGTTGAGGTCTAGGAGAAATGTTGTTGGTCTGGATTTCTCTTTGTTAAAGTTTTATGACTTGCAACTCTAGAGTTGATTTGTTTTGATTGTATTGAAGATAATTTTGGTATCTGGAAGGTTCGTGCTTAATTTTTCTATGTGTTTTACACTGGTTTGGGCAACCTTGTGTTAAACACTACCTTTGGAGTTGATGAAGTGTGTTGGATCTATTTGGGTCCTTATGAAGTGTGTGTTTGGGTCACCCTCATTCTAATTCCACCCTAGGATGTTTTGGCACCAACCTAATTTGAATTTGGATAACCGACTTTGGATATGTTTCAAAGTTGAAGATGGTATAAATACAGGATGAGTTAGTGGTGAAAAAGTAGAGAAAGAGGAAGGAGAGATAAGTGCAAAGAAATAGAGCAGATAGATGTGAGATTGATGCGAATCAATGAGTGTGTGTGATGCGAGTGTGGCAGATCAATGCGAAGCCTAAATGTTGAGTTTTCGGATGAGCAGAAGGTGCACTCTATCATTCATGCATGTCTGCAAGTGGTTGAGTAAATTGTGGTGGATTTCTCTATTGCATTGAGATTTTCTTCTCTTTATAACGTATCTCTTCTATCTTCTTTGTATCTCTGTGGCAGTGAGCGCTCTAGATTGTCAGCCCTGTTGGACAGTGAGTCCTTGTTTTGGCAGTAAGCGTTGTTTTTCAGGAAATGAGCCTCTTATAATCAGTTTTGATATTCTCTATAGTGTGAGTTAATCCTCACTGTGGTTTTTCCCTTATTGGGTTTTCCACGTAAATATGGTGTTATTGTGTTTGTGTGATGGTTTTTAGTTTCTGCACTAGTATTTAATGTTTAATCATTTAAGCAATGTTAAGGATTAGTTCCGGTGAATGAATTAAAGTTTAAATTTGTGACAATTGATTCACCCTCCCCCTCTGAGTTGTCTTGCTAAACAATCTTGATATTGGATGTTGATCTTGTTAGGTTTAGGACCTTAGAGACATTGCATTTTGAAGCATTTTGGAGATTGTCTTTTTTTTTCCTAGCAAATTCTTCTTAAACTTGCAAGCTTTCTTATATTTAGAATCATCTATTGATAGTTTTCCATTGATGTTTTGTCATTTGATAGATTTTGGTAGTTGGAAATTTCACATATTCCTATAATAGCCACTTAGGTAGTACTCACATCCTAGGTATTGGCATGATGTTTTCTACCGTAGTCTTAGGGAAGTTATAATTTATTCGTTTTAGCAAAATATGATAAAGTTTAAAAGTTTTTAAACTAAATAGATAGAACAAGTTGTCTAGTTGTCATTTAAGTAATCCAATATGAATTATTTAAACACCCACAAACACGACAAAGGAAAGTAGGCAATAACATATGATAGGTTGTCAAAAATCTATGCCTAGTTAATATTTTATACTTTTTAGTTTATTAATTAATTATTTTAGGAGCATGATGCTAGTATTAGATACCACACATGTTATTAGAATAATATTTAATGTAAAATGATTGTAAATATTTAGTTGCTTTTACTTACAAATATTTTAGAAAATCAAATTAATTATACTAGAATAATATGTAATGTAAAATGACATTACATATTAACTATTTTTACTTAAAAATATTTTAGAAAATTATATTAATCATAAATATTATTTTGATAATTTAAATGATGTGAGAATTTTATAGTAATTACTAATTGTTTATATCATCATATATATTTGGAACTAAATTTAGATACATTATCAATATTAGTATAGATGTGTTTATCGTATAATTATGTGATTTGATGTCACCGAATTATTGTAACTAAATTCTATATACACTATTAGTATTAATATAAATCTATTTATCATAGAATTTAATAATTCAATTTATCACTAAATTATTTATCTTTTAATTTTTTTGTATGATTGAACTTTATGCTTAGATGCATCTAAACACTATGCATCCCCCTTTTTAAATTATTTAATATTGAAGGCAAATAACAAATATTGAATAATGAATGGGTTGAAAAACTATTGCATTTAGATTTCAAACTTTAATACCCAATTGAATGCTTTAACTAGATAATTGTAAATCTTAGATAAGAAGATTTTGTGGACTACAACCCACCAAAGTATATGATTTGAGCAACCACTCCACCATTGTTTGGTAGCACCTCTATTGAACTAGACATGTGTGAATGCAATGTTAGTTTTAAGGAAGAGTATCAAAACTTGTCTTTTAAGAGAGCTCCTAGATGTAAACTAAATAATTGAGAGTTGTTGAAAGATGTAGATGATGGTTATAGGTTTGAAATTTGATTTATTCATTATATAAGTTAGAAGTAACACGTACAACCTAAAGGCTATAATCAGTTTGCCTTATGATAATTAGAATGGTCTCTCAAACTTACTCCATATCATTAGACTATTGAATATTCTATTAAAAAAAGAAAAAAATAGTTTTACTTACTAATAAAATAGTTTTGTTAAGTAGGAGTTATTTTTCAGAGCATGTCAAATTATGATATTGCTATCAAGATTCAACCATGTAGTTTTTCAAGTCAAACTCATTGACCCATGTTTCATGAGTAGTGGTTCACAAGAACCCATCTCTCATGACAATGAGTGGTACTGTAAATAGGGTTGCAAGCTAAGTGGGCTTAATTCCATGGTTAAGCTCACTTGAGTTGGAATAGTACTGGGATGGGTGACCTTCTAGGAAGACCCAATGCTTCACCTTTGTGAGCATCACCTAGATGCAATGAGTGTTAAATTGACCATTTATTGTCACGAGAGATGGGTTCTTATGAACCACTACTCATGAAAACATGGATCAAAAAACTACATAATTGAATCATGATAACAATATCATAAAAATAATTTTATTTTCTTCTTAATATAAAACTGCTATAAACCACACACTCTCAAAACCCTAAACCCTAATTATAAGATGTTAACATCCCAAAGAATGTAATGCCAAAAAAAAATAAAATAAATTCTTAACAAACCTTGTGAACATGGATAAGTATGAGGTATTTTCCACAACGTATCAAATTATGATATCGCTATAGAATTCAACTGTGTAGTTTTCACTTAAACTCATTGACCCATGTTTCATCTTAGCAAGATCAACAAATGTGTGCTATCATCTTCAAAATCGAAATTCATATAAATTTTTTAAAAAAGTTCAACCGGTAAATAGATTTTAATAAAAACTCCATGATTATTACAGAGCAACTAACTATTTGTTCTGGGAAGAGTTAAGTGAGCGTTGTTCTCATGAGGAATTCCAATCATGTTGAGCTGTTGCAGACGAATTTTGAGAACAAGCAACACAAATTCCCTTTGCTTGGAAAACAACAGAAACCCTACTCTTTCTTATCTGCTGTGTTCAGCCAAACCATGGCGGGACTTATACAGATGCAGTTCAACAGCGAGAAGAAACGCCGTAAGGAGGATAAAAGAATTTGCTTCATCTCACGGACAGTGGCTTCTTCCCCCGGACGTCATGCGCAGGAATGAAAAGTTGCAGAGGAATGTAGAAAATATTTGCCACGTACTCCATTCCAGGGGTCCCCAGGCTTTAGAAAATGCACTTGCCCAGCTTAGAGTCAGATTGACAGAAGAATGTACTATCAAAGTATTGAAGAAGCTTGGCAACGATGATATATTGCCAGGTTTAAGGTTTTTTGATTGGGCGGCTCGACAAAGAAATTATCGCCATACTACGGCTGCCTATTACGGCTTTTTCAAAATGCTTTCTCAGGCCAAATCAATTAAGCTAATGTTGGGCTGGGTGGATTCCTTTCAGAAGCAGAAAAACGTGAGGGGTTATCAGTTTTACGAGACTTTGATCATGGGGTATGCTTTTGCAGGTAGGGATGAATTTCAGCATTCAGGTTTTGAAACCCTGGCGCATCTTTTTTAATATTGAATTCATTTTTATTTTTTCTAGCTTTGTGATAATATCAAAACTAGCTTTTCCAATTTACTTTGAGATTTCAATGTGTATTATATAATAAAGTTGCCAATTCTTCAAAAAAAGAAATGTTGCATGGCATAAATTGATGCTAAGCTTATTATTTGAATGTTCCCACATAATCACAAATTATTTTACCAATTTGCTTAAGATTTTATATAAAATGCATGGCAGATTCTTTGAAAAAAGAAATGTTATATTGTAGAAATTGAGGGGAAACTTTATCTTCAAATTGCGAATGTTTTTAATAAAAAATCACAAAAGAAAAACCAGTTGGCAAATATCAATCACTTAAATTATCCCTACTTGCAGGACAATTCCACATGGCTCTGCAAATGTTTGGGAGAATGAGGTTTCAGGGGCTCGATTTAGAGCGAGTTGGATATAATGCCCTGTTGAATAGATTGATTGAAGAGAAGTGTTTTGACGTTGTAGACGCCATTTGCAAACATATTTCCGTTTCAAGGGGGCACTTTAAGACCTCTTGTTCTACAGACTGTATAGTGATGAGGAATCTCTGTAAACAAGGGAAGCTAGAGGAGGCCAAGGAGTTGCTGTGCAAGATTAGAAAGAATGGATCTGCAGTTGGCATATTTGTGAAAGCACTTTGCAAAGCAAAGAGAATTGATGAAGCCCGGTCTTTGGTTGAAGAAATCAGGAAAGAGGGGAAAGTAAGTTCAATGTCAAAAGTATATAATGCGTGGATCAAAGGGCTTGTGGAGGAGAAAAAAGTGGATGATGCAATGGAATGCTTTGAGGATGCAAGGTCTTTCCAAGGTTTTGTTCCAGGAGATTCCTGCTACAATGCACTGGTAAGTGGTCTATTAAAAAAAAATAGGCTTGAGAAAGTATACGATGTAAGAAAAAATAGGCTTGGGAAGGTCTACATTTTGATGAACGAGATGAAGAGGCAGCTAATTTTTCCAGATAATTGTACCATGAATGAACTGATTTGTTTCTTATGCCAAAGAAGAGGAATGTTAGACATTGCGCTGGGTTTAAGCAATGGATTATCGAAAATGGGCTTTTCCCTAGGTAATGTGACCTATAATGCTCTTATCAGTGCACTGTGCAGGGCAGGAAAATTGGATGAAGCACACAAAGTGCTAGAAAATGAGATAGCCACTGGCTTCAACATTTGTAAACAAACTTATTTTGACATTGTCAAATCTTTGAGCAAAACTGGAAAATTGGATGAAATGCAGGAGATCATCGATGCAGGGATCAAAAGACTGAATGCACCAAGTGTTGTTTCTACGTGCAGCACATTCACTTCTGTTCTCTGTAGTGCTGGTAAAATTGATGACAAATTTTTGGTCCCAAAAAAAATGAGGAGGAAGGACATACTTTTGAATAGAAAAACTTATTCTGCTTTAATACTCAGTTTTTGTGTCACCAGAAATTCAGAGATGGCTACCAAGTTGTTGCTTAAGATGCAGGAATATGGTCATCATCCGAGTCGCTACATATTCAGAACTGTGATTAAGGTTCTATGTGAAACAGGCCACTCTGATCAGGTTCTTCAATTGTTAGATATGCATGTATCAGGTGAGCTCAATAATGTCAATTTTTACAATGTCTTCATAAATGGCCTTTGTAATGCAGGCCAGCCTGACATAGCCACAGTAGCATTTAAGAGGATGCATGAAAATGGATGTCAACCTAACACTAACACCTATGTGGCCTTATTAAATGGGTACATGAAATGTAACAAATTGGTTGATGCGTTGAAGTTCTTTGAATTGCTTTCTACGGTTCATCCTCCCCACACTAGATTGTATAGTGTCTTGATCAGTGGCTTTTGCAAGGCAGGTAAAGTGGAGTTGGCGTTTACATTTTGGGAAGAGATGAATGGTAAAGGATTGATCCCTAAGCTTGGATGCTGTGAGGATCTTATTCATGTTTTATGCAAAGTAGGCATGTTTAATGGAGCACTAAAAACTTTTGCAGACATGAGGGAAAAAGGTGGCCGCTCTTCTACTTATATTTACAATGTACTTTTGCAGTATAGTTTCAAGGTACGAGAAATCAACTGGTCTAGAGTGATTTTTCAATTGCTGTACACACAAGGATCTCATCCTGTTGCAAGCATGTTTATCAGTGGGCTTTCTAATTCCTTGAATCTTGTGTCCGTTTTGCAAGAATTAATAGAGGAAATTTTTGTGCCTAATGTTTTTACTTTCAACATACTTATTGGAGCCCTGTGCAAGGAAGGAAAAGTAGAAGCAGCTTGTGATTTATTCAATTATATGCCCCAGAAAGGTAGCACTCCAAATGCATGGTCTTACGATTTTATTGTGCATGGGCTCTGCATGATACACAGAGTAAATGAGGCCAAGGCATTCATGGAGGAAATGATTGAAAAGGGATTCAGACCCAGTGTATGGACAGACAACTTATACAGGGCATTGATAAACAAAGGCAGTTGACTGGTTTGTGTTATTGCCTGAATTATATTTTGGTCAATAGGCCAGTATTTACTTAATATTTGTTGTGACCGTCAAATTTTTTAGCATATTCTTTTTCAATGAATTTTGTCATACGAAATCTCTTGTATTTTAACTAATTTGGCCTTTCCTGCAAACGACCATCCACTTGTATGCATGTCATGTCCCCTTTTCAGAAATAGTGCCACAAAGAAGACCTCTCGGGCTCTAGCCTATTTCCGTTTCCAATAGGCTAAAAGCAAGCAAGGGAAATAAATTTTAATA